>BQNB010045137.1:1299-23343 GCA_026074375.1 Tanacetum coccineum
CGGTCTAACCGGTTCGGTTATATTTAACCGAACCGGTTAAAAAAAACGGTTTTTAAAAAAACCGGTTACGGTTTTTTCGACCAGTTTTTTAAAAAATCGGTTAGGATTTGCAACTCTAGATTAATGACTATTACTCCAACAATAACATAGGGAAAAATAACTAAATCATTTATATCAAAAGCTACAAATCTGTACTCGACCCATTCCAAATTGTGAGCCACTTATTTACTCTGCACGGTACTCCCGCAATAGTGTTGTGGTGACGTTAGAAAAAAATTGTATAAAGCAACAATAATTGGCGCCGATATATAGTAATAGTAAAGAAGAAAAGTCAGTGGTGGTTATTGACACTGATATCATTACTCTAGTATAATCTTTATGATGGACTATAGATCGTTTACAATTTTGTTTCACCGATATACACTAAGTTCGGCGCTCACTAAGAAGAGCTACCCCTCAACAGTATTCCGCTCTCAGAAACCACCCACAAAGATTCGTGATTCGACTTAAACACAAAGAACTTCCCCCTTGGAAGTATCACAAACCCCACTAGATCACCACATGATCTAAGCTTAACCACAAAGATACAAGACTTCCCTTACTACAACCAAATCGAATTAATGTTTGATATATGAATCAAGCTATAACTTATCCTAATGACTCAATTCTAATAGAAATGATAAAAATGTAACACTATATCAAACATATCACATGATTCGAAAATAATGAAAAACTAGAGAGAGAAAGAGGTTTAGAGTGAGAAAGAAATAAGAGAAAAAGAGAGGAAGAGATAGAGAGAAAGATGGATGATTCACTAGAAAGAAATGAGAACCAACACCCTCCTAACATGCTAGGAGGGTGATATTTATACTACAAGAGGGGGGCGACCCTTATGGGCCTTCTATTGGGCCAACTTAGGCCGAAATATAGCAACTAGTGGACTTTAAGCCCGTAACTTAGGCCCAATTAGCTTAAGAAATTCTCGTAAACTATATTTTCCTATACAAGGCTTAGGAATAAATAATGACCATTACTTTACTAAAAACGAGGCTAACAATCTCCCCTAAGGGGTGGTCATTGCACTTATGGCTTCACTTCTTGTGACGTCATGGATCTTGGAGCCTTGTATGCTTGAGAATTTCTTTGAAGTTCCTTTTGCATGCGTGTGATCTTGGATCTTGATCTTTAGCTTGATATCTTTTGACTTTATCTTGAAATCTTGGTTTTTAGCCTTGAGATAATCTCGGATACTTCTTGGTGTGAACGACTTCTTAACCAACATACTCATACATAAGCATCACTTGAAAGCTAACAATCTCCCTCAGCATAGATCTTCATACTTGATGTTCTTTGAGGAAAATCTTGTTTATCAAAGCGTGCGGAAGTGTATCTTGAATGTTCACAGCTTTCTTCAATTCTTTGATTAATGCCTTGAATATATCCCTGAGCTTAGAGTATGAGCATGTGGCCTTGACCACACTGGAACTGAGGCGAACACCAACGTCATTACCTACATGTATAGGTTAGAAAGAATAACAGATATAGACGAATCATGTCTTTGTTATTCGTCAGAGTTCGGTAGCGTTAACCTTCGGTTCCGTAAGGACTGTTCCACAGTATAAATATTGTATTTATGATCAGGTAGATTCAATTTAAAAGAATCTCCTTGACAGGGTTTCAGGCTGTACTAGCCTGTTCTTATTACCAGAACATCTCAAAGCAGACAACACGATAAGAGTAAATCAATTAGTTATTGTCTTACTGATTGAGTTGTCAATTCGTTCACTGGACCAAAATCGATATCCAGTTATCACGAGCTTGATTCATATAGAAACTCACAAGTTACCTACCTCAGTGTTGTTTGATGCTGACACTAGAAGGATTTCCATTCGTCACTGTGAATACTAAAGAGTATCACTCTGAATGTTCTGGCAATTATCACGAGGATAATACGTAGGACTCTTGTACAACTTGTGTTCTTGATAAAGAACAAAAATTATGTATGGAATTTGTATCCTAATGAGATTTTTGATTGATCTCGTCTCTAGACTCTATAAGTGCACATTTAATATTTGGTGATCGGAGGCTGGAGCGGACTGCCATATTTTCAATATCTACAATCTCGGAATGAGAATGTTGATAGAAACGTGTTGTACTTTATGAGAAACGAAACAAACTTCTTTTGAGAGAAGCCTGAGTAGCTGGGAAGGGTTGTGCCTTGCATAACTGGGTCCATGATGACTTATCCTCAATACCGGAATCATCATTGTGATTACCGATAGATTATGCATTGACCCAGTTTCTGCCTAAGATTGTATGAAGGGCTTCTTTCTTTACACCCTTTATCCTTACATTTCTTTTTAATTCTTCAACCCCTTCAATGTTAAACCAACGCGTCCTCATTATCACCATGCTGGGTTTGTTCTGGTGATAACTCATGTCTTGGATAACATTTTTCTCGTTCTCACTTTACTCTTTTTTTTTCAATCATACCTAAGGACTTTTATTCTATCTATTAGAGTGTCCCTGGGTAGATCCTTCATATTCTGGCTGGATCATGGAACCAAATACCTAACCTTAACCGTCTTATATCTCCTAGAGAATTATCACTTGATCGGTCTTTGGGTATTGCCATCGAATCTATAAAACCTTTGAAAAGGCAATCAATATGTTTAAGAAATCATTTGAGTACATCTTGAAAGTTTTCAGTTTCACCAAAAGGCTCCCCCTACACATGTGTATCATATTATGAAAGAGTTTTGCACATGCGAGGTCGAGAATGCGCTTATATTCAAAAGATCTGTAGGTTCCGATTTAATGCTTCACTTCATAACCCGAACCACGAATCAAAGAAACTAGAGAGAGAGAGAGAGAGTCAAAAATGAGAGAAGAGAGAGGAGAGAGAGTTGAGAGAAAAAGAGATAGAAAAGAAAATTAGATTTAGAAAAACTAGATTTTTAGAATTATGAGATAGATATTTTCTAAAAAAGAAAATATCTATATATATTTAGATATTTTAGAAAATATCTAAATATATATATACCCCTACACATTTAATGTGACGCGCGGGATATTTAACTAGGACCCGGGTTATAGTTGGTTTTGTGTAGTTTGGGATTTAACCCGAATACATATACAATATTATGATTTATCTATCGAGTCCGATTCTCGATAACAAACCGTTTACAACATTAACAAATTAAAGACCCGAAGCTCCATCGTAGAGTGACCGAGCTTCCTTGTTCGAAACTCAATAATATTAGAAACAATCAACCCCCCGAAGTTGAGGTCTTGAACTACAGGAACGAGCTTCCTTTATTGACTCAATAAAATTAGGCTAACTATCTCCCCCGAAGTGAGTTCATTGAGACACTTCTTCATGAGATCAGAGAGATAGCTTTTCTTCTTCGTTTAAGCTCGAGTGTTCCTTGTCTTTGTCTCGTTGTATGTTGTAGGCTTGTACCTTCATCTTTTCGATCATGACTAGTAGAGCACTTTGATCATTGTCCTTTATCGTCTTTTGCCATCTTGCGATCTTTTGTATTTTTGACCAAACATGCTCATACTTTGCATTATCTTGAAAGCTTTAAATCAAGAGTTAGCGGGAGTCTTTTGTCTTTAAATCTTGAGCTATTCTAGATAGTTTGTCTTCGCAATTGAGCACATTTGAATGGGCTTGAGTTGTCGATACCAAACCGTTTTGACCTGCAGGTTTACGTTTAGTAATAAACGAGAAAATTGATTTGCAAAAATCAATCGACGTGTTCACTCGTTAATAGTTTTTTGTAACACCTCGTAGTTCATGTTATTATCAAAAATTCATCAACCGTCAATTACATTTACTGGATCCAAAATCGTATCCAGTTGTCACAAGTTGATCTCATTTATAATCTCGCAAGTCACCTAACAGCAGTGCTGTTTGATGATACACTGGAAGGATTCTTCAATTGTCATTGTGAAATCAACTAAAGTAACACTCTGAATGTTCTGAGCAAATATCACAATGATATTGCGTAGGAACTCCTTGATAAACAGCTTGTGAACCTGATGGTGTTCAACAAGTGTCTTGAAATGGAATGTGTCCTCATGAGAGATTGATTAGATCTCTTGGCACTATACTCGTTTAAGCAATTTGGTTTTAAGTACTCGAAGGCTGGAGCATATTGCCACCTATTCAATAACAACAATCTCCTGCGGACGGTGAGATGTCAATAGACAACGTGTGGTAGGTCTCCGTGACAACATGAGACAAGTTTCCATGTTGAGAGATCCGTTCGTTCGATCCGCTAGTTCGATCCGCTAGTTCGATCCGCTAGTTCGATCCGCTAGTTCGATCCGCTAGTTCGATCCGCTAGTTCGGTCCGCTCGTTCGATCCGCTAGTTCGATCCGCTAGTTCGATCCGCTAGTTCGGTCCGCTCGTTCGATCCAAACGTTTTTCGCTCGTTCGATCCAAACGTTTTTCGCTCGTTCGATCCAAACGTTTTTCGCACTCGTTCGATCGTAACGTTTTTTCCAAGTTCGGTGCTAACGTTTTTTCCGCTCGTTCTTCTATTCTTTTCACCCGAGTATCACCACAAGGCGTTTCCAACACCAAAATGAGCCACGAAAAAGGTATGGTGGCCGAGTGAGAAAGCAACCCAACTGCCGAATCTTGTATGCTTACAACACCAAAAAAAATACCACGAAATCCACCCGAGGCGATTGATACCAATTGTAGGTTCCGATTTACACTTTCACTTCATAACACGAACCACGAATCCAAGAAACTAGAGAGAGAGAGACGAAAATTGTAGAGAGAGATGAGAGAGAGTTGAGAGAAAAAAGATGGAAAAGAAATTATGATTATGAGAATTAGATTTATGAAAAACTAGATATTTTCTAAAAGAAAATATCTATATATATGAGATATTTTCTGAAAAGAAAATATCTAAATATATATATATATATATATATATATATATCCCTACGACGCGTGGGATATTTAACTAGGACCCGGGCTCGGGTTTTGCTTGGGATTAAACCCAAAACATATACAATATTAGATTAACTATCGAGCCCGATTCCCGATATTATCCTGTTACAACATTAACAAATTAAAGACCGAAGCTCCATCGTAGAGTGACCGAGCTTCCTTGTTCGACTCAATAAATTGAGGCTAACAAGATCTTATCTGAATTAAGCTTTATTGGTCACATTTTAATCTCTATTCCCCCTCTCAAAAATTGCATATGTGGTTGTAATTTTTGACTTAGCAAGTGAATTAAAATACACATTAATGTAGGTTGATCCACTAGTAGATTGAACATTCATTGGGAGAACATAGTTGCATGCCGAATGAACCACTTGATATTAATTTTCGAAATTTATGCTCCCCCTCAAAAATGGATTAGAGTGAAAATTTAGAGTGAAAGTTTGTGGAGCACACAATTTTAAAAGATTTTAAATATTTCTTTTGAAAAATATCTTGAAAAATTGTGCTCAACAAGAAAAGATTTTAATAATATCTGATGGAATATCTTTTCTTTATTCTCAAATATTTATACTCCCCCTCAAAATAGATGTGAGTGAAAACTTATAGAAGGGAGTTTGTTGAACACGGAATTTTGAAAGATTTTTGAAGATATCTTTTGAAAATATCTTAAAAATTTATGTTCAACAAGAAAATGATGTGGGATTTATTTGATTAAAAATCATTTTCCTGATACTTCTGTTGAGCATTCAAAACTTTGAATGTTTATATGACTTTGCTCAAGGCCGAGAAGATGTAAACTTCCCGTTGTTAAGGAAGAATGTACATAAGTGAATATTTTCCTTTATTTGGAAATCCGAGTTCTAAGCTGACATTTACTTAGAAGTCGTATGTTTTGAGCAAACTTTTGAAAAGTTTTTTTTAGAACGACAAGTTAGTTGTTAGTGATTCGAGCTCACAGTGACATCCAGTTGGGCAGTATGCAAGACTTAAACATTCGCCTTAGAGGATAAACCCTACTCCTTTGATAAGAATGCTTAAAAACGAGAAGATTTCTCTTCTTTTGAAGATAAAGCGCACTGATGCGTACACTTTTCTTTTCTTTAAAACCGACATCTGATCAGAAGTAATCAAAAGTCATAGAAAATTTAGAGGAGACATGTTGACTACAATCCTTTAGTATATATAAATATATATAATATAAATATATAATAGGATAATAACAATAATAAGTAGAGAGAGTAAGTATTCCAAGAGGCTTTTTTAAAAGGAAATTACGTTTATCCAAAGTAAAACCCTAAAAAGCCTTCCCGGGTCGTTTCCCGACGAGGTGCGAATTTGAAAATCGGTTACGTTTGTGATCGCGCGTTTGAATGATCAATATTTGGTTTTGATTCTATTTCTACAATTAAAAATGCAAAAACAAGTAAAAGAAACCCTAAAACGAAAGCAATTTAAGTTAAAACACGAAAAAACGTTAACGGGATCAAAACCCGCTCTTTAAAAAACTAAATTCTAAAATTTTAACCCTACGAAAGCAAATTTAATTTTTAACAGTCCTAAATGATAAAAGAAAATTTAAAAAAAAAAGAATTATATTTTTTTGACTTTTATTTTATTTTTTATGAATTAAAAACAAAATTAACCTAAATTAATAATTAAAAATAGTAAACTAAATTCTAAAATTCTAGAAAAATTGTGAAAAATACTTTGAACTATGAGGATCCTAAGAAAAATAAGAAGTGGAAAATCGGCTGAAAGAATAAGCCGAAAATAAGCTAATAAGCTCGCATGTGCTAACTATCAATATGAGTTTAAATAATATTTGAAAGGCCTATTGACAGAAAGTCCTAAGGGCGGCAGATTGAAGTGAGGTGTTTGGTGGGATGCTTTGGTTGAGTGCGTAGAGGGTCATGGGGTCCGAGCTTAGCTCACCCTTGAACCTTCGGTTTCAAAACCCTTGGATTTCCCGTATATACATAAAATCACAACTTAAAACGAAATAGTCTTAGTTCAAAAGAATTTTTTTTAATAAGCACCAATAAGCTAGTTATAAGCAAAATTAAGATGACAGATTAAACACTTAAACTTTTTTAGCTTTTACACAAAACAGTTTAAAAAACAGTTTTTAACCTAGATTTTAATGGGCTTAATGAAAAAGCTATGGTCTAAAACTGAAAACTCAATAAGCCTAAACACCAATAAGCACATAGAAGCAAAGATCAGGCATTTTGAACAACAAATAAGCCAAGAAAAAGCAATAAGAAAAAAGCTGATTTGCACAGACACACAAGACTTGGATTTTTTTTTAACTTCTAAATTACTACTTTTAAGCTCAAATTAAGGTGTGAAGACAGATCCTTATGGACTTAAGACTATGAAACAGATTAAAATTAGACCTCAAAGAACATATAACAACTTTCAAAAAGCATTTTGAAATTCAGGGTAAGCTAGAAAAGCCAAATGAAAAAGCTGTTTTGACTGAAAAGACACTTAACAAAGTTTTGACAGATTTTGACAAAAACCAAACCAACTAATGCAGACTTAAAGACTTTGTTTCCAACTTGTTTTAACACTTCTCTAAACACAAAAACATGATAAAAACTTAACCTACAAAGATCTAATCCTATGAACTGGTTAAACTTGTTAAATCACCACAGTTTCAAACTACAACTTTTTAAAACCTTAAAATCAAGTTCTAACACTTAACAACTTATGAAAACTGACTTTTATTATCAATTTAGGTTAAACTAAGATGACCCAAAAGGCACAACTGATTTTGACCCATGAATACAGTTAAACCAAACACCCCTTTAAACAATGATTTCAACATTTTTAAACTGATTAATAGATTTTAAGCTAAGGTTTCTTAAAGACCAGATGTTATTGAAAAACTTATAGTGCTTAAGTTAACAGCTTAAGTATGAGATAAAAAGAGCTTTTGTGAGCTTATAAAACGTTTTTAAGTATAAAAATCAAGATTTCATGAAAACTAAACCAAATGAGCTACAAACTACAAGACAAGCATAATAAGCAATAAACATGATAAATAAGCATAAATAAGCAAGAATAAGCCAGAAATAAAAAGTACAATAAGTTATGACAGTTTATGAGATAAAACTTAAAAATGAGAAACTTACAATGCCCTTGCTCAAAACAGGGCAAATAAGCTTACAATAAGCTAAAAAGACTTAAATATAAGCTGAAAAACTAACTAAAAAATATATATCTTCAAAGGCTTACAAGGTCCTATATATAGAAAAACTAAGTCTTGGGGTCTCTATTTGTGTGCTACTTCTATGAGTGCTTCAGAGGGTGTGTTTCTTATGTGAGTGGCTTCAAATCATCATCATGGCCCTTTATTTTGCTTGGTCACCAAGTAGTGAAATCTTAGCCCTTGATTTTTATCTCTGTCCCATCAACGAATGAGGATTCATGGGATTGCCAAGGTGGATTTGGTGTTTTGTGAGTGGGGTTGAGGTTTGAGAGTGATGGGTTTGTTTGATGGTGCAGTAGTCGAGGTGAGAACGATGGATGAATAGTGGGATTGGCGGGAAAATTTGATTGGGATACAGGGTAACAGGGTTAATGGAAGGGGTAATGGTGTTAGTGGTTAGGGACTAACATTGTTAGTCCTTAAGGACTGGCAGTGTTAGTCCTTAGGGACTAACGATGTAAAAGCTTGTATGGTGTTGTGGGCTAACGGGGTTAAGGGTTTAAGGGTTTTGGGCTTAGAATTGGGCCGGGTAAGGTTTTGGACTTTTAAGGGTTTCAAAACTTATAAGTTTTATAAATCAAGGCTTAATGGGCTGACCCGGCCCATTAAATGGGTACGGGTTGGCCCATTTAAGATTTCTTCGGATTCGGCTTCGTCTTTGACTTTGACTTTTTGACTTTGACTTTTTGCCTTTGACTTTGACCTTGATTTTTCACGCTCTTTTCATTCCCGTGCTCGGTTTTGTCCGTTTTGGCTTGATTTTTGTCCTTTAGTGAATATCCGTTACCTGCACAATCATAAATCACAAAACACACAAATACAATGTATTTTTGGTATATTTTGGTCATTTTAGGCACGTTTTTATAGGCAAAAGGTATGTGTAATTAAGCACATACCAAAATCCCCCGTACTAAACTATTGTTGTGTCCTCATGCAATGCTATAATTAAACACTTAAGAAAATCATGAATCTCAATCCCCCTCGACTAATTACCTCGAAAAGTAGTTAAGTGTTCATCAAGGGGAATTAAAGAATCATCAGTTTTGAAAAGCCCCGTTTTGACCATTTTTAACTATTTACACTTATTACCACACATATTTTTGTATTTTTTTTCCTTTTTCTCGTTTTTTTGTACTTTTCATATTAAGCAACTAACTAGAACGTTTGACTTTCGTTATTTCTATAACTTTATGGTCACAGAACAAGAAGCACTTTAATCCTAAAATGCTCAAAAAGGATAAATTCATCGTCCTCGGTTTTTCACTTATCCTAAACTAAGCTCAAAAACAAAATCACCGTTAAATACAAGTTTAAGATGCTAACACTACTCATATTTGTACCTTGTGAAACTTTTCGCTCCCGACAATTATTATATCAAACTTTTCGCTCCCGACAATTATTATATCTTAGGTGAATGTGCTTATTTCGAATTTCAACCATGGATCAATCGTTTTGTAAAATTTCTATGCTTCACGTTCCACCCAAAAGTAATGAGTTTGAAGGCGAGATCATCCCATGTAGCGACTTTCATCTCGGCACATCTCAACCTTGCGGCTAAGTGACCAGGCTTTTGACACCCCACAGAGACTAGTATCGGGACTCACGGACCTTCGGTTTCAACACCCTTGTATTTCTCGTATATACATAAAATCACAACTTAAAACGAAATAGTCTTAGTTCAATAGCATATTTAAATTTAAGAAAAAGAGATTTTCCCTATATTTATTAAATCACATTTATTACACTTAATATAATTACACATCCTTAAAACTAAGGAAATCTTCGACCTTTTAGAAGGCTGAGCAACACTCGTTGTGAGCCGGCAGAGCAGCAAATTTTATCAAGTCTCGGATAATTACTATGTGCCTCTTATTAGAAGTACTTTGCAACATCGGTTGTGAGCCGCAAGAGATGCACAGTAAACTTTTTATCAGCCATACAGTTTTTATTATTATTATTACCTCATTTTCATATTTAATAGTTTATTTTTACAGGAAATAGAGAAAATTTCTTTTGTAAAAAATTTAAGTATAAATTTTTACACTAAGATAAGATTATTGATTTCGACCATACTCAAAAATCGTTTGATCTAAGTTTTAATTTTCGATAGAGAGCACGTATTTATTTAGTCCGGTTAGAAGCTTATGAGAGAAAAAGCCACAAACTACACTTATGAGCTTGTAAGATTTCCAACTAATCTTTGTTTAGCATCTAACTCATAATTAACTCTATCATTTCTTGTTCTTCGCAAATTTAAAATCTTTAATAAAAAGATCGCGAATGTTAGCTCTAAGGTTAAGGGACAAGCTAGAGCTCAACACTCTCGATCGAGTCAAAATTTATTCTTATTCTACCCAGCAGGAAAGTCAACATTGTGATAAAACACTTATTTTATTTTTTTAAAATTTTTATTTTTTTTAATTTTTTTAGTAATTTGGTGGTAAAAACGGGATTACGTGAAAACAACGACTGCATGCACAATCAAATCGAAAGATTCCCCCATACTAGAATTGACCATTGTCCTCAATGTTTTAAGAAGGGTCTCTACGTAAATCTAAAGCCGTTTATTAAGTATGCATAAAGATAAACGTTAGTCGATAAGATTAGGATATTGGATTACCATAATCATGCTAAGGATTGAAGCTCGAGTGAACGAAGGACAAAACCATGAGCACGAGAGGCTTCATAATCCAGGGCAATCCTGGACATACAACAAAACACAAAACACAAGAAAGGAAGAGGCGAGCCTCCTCATAACACACTTATTCATTACTAATATTATAATTATATTAGGATAAGCATGGGTTGCCACCCACGAAGCGCTTATTTTTGTTAACCGAGTCTTGAGCCTGACTCGATCCCCTATACTTGAGCTGGTCAAGGAGGATAGAAATGGAGAAACGGAACATCCAAGATAGGAATGTCCCCTTCAGAAATCATCATCGGGCTCTCAGAAAAATCAGAAGTGATTTTTCCCAGATGAGATAAGAGATTAGAAGAAAGAATCCCAGGATTGAAAATTTGGGCTTCATTTTCGGATGAAAATGGAAGCAAAGTCTCAATCACTGGACATAGAGGATTACGGATAAATGAGATAGAAAATGTATCCCGAGTTAGAAATCTCTCGGTGATAGAAATATCTTGAATTGGACTTCAATGAATATCCTTGGATCGAAAATCTTGTTTCTAGTTCCGGAAGGAAAAGAAACTACAAGATCGGGCTCGAGAAATCATCAGAGAGAGCGAAGTTCGAATCCAGATAAAGGGTGGGATGGGTAGGCAACACATTAGGCACACGAGGTTCTCCCAAAATATCTTCCATAACAACGCTAGTCAACTCGCCTTGATCGGGCTCAGTCTCAAAGAGAAACGAATCATACTCGGGAAGAGAGTTATCAGCATGAGTAGTGGTACTGCCACTACTCGTCTCTTCCGTATGATCGCTAAAAGTCTCGAATTTGGGTAAAGAATTATCCAAATAAGAGAGAGAAGTATCGTACTTCTTAAAGAAAGAGTCACCATCCTCAACGGGGATAGGAAATGGGGAAGGAGACTTGAGCATACAATCAGGAATGGGGTTGTCATTCAAAGATTCGATCTTAGCAATAAGAAGATAGATATTCAATAATTTCTCACAAAGTATATCGTCCTTCACCTCTTCTAAGCTGACAAGTTCAGAATCAGGAGGTGATGCCTCAACGTAATCGATGTTCTCAAAAGAATCGTCATCACTCGAAGTACAATCATCGTTAAAATCAGAGAAAATCTCAAAGTCATCATTTAAAACATCAAGAGGAGGAGAATTATCACAAAAAGGCACATCACATGTATCATTGGAAATACCCTCGGACTCACTTGGGATTGGGACAAGGCTCTCAACACTAGACTTTATTAATTCGTCCAATTCTGTTTCTAGAATAGTGCTAAGATGCTCGTCCCCCATACTTAGAGAGTTATCGGGCTCCTCGGTTGATAAGTCGGGTGTGATTGCATTAGACGAATTCTCTAAATATTCCCTATATTGAATAGTATACTCATCATCATCATCTTCGTAGAAGGCAGGACAATTCCAGTTTAGAGTATTAATATATTCTGCCAGCTCCTCACTTATAACTTGCACATCTTTAAGAAGTTTATGAAGCAAATCTTGTATATCCTCTGGTTGATGATGCTTTTTTCCACAAGCATGCTTAATTTCAAAAAATTTCTCCCAAGCTAGCAATAAAACCTTTGGCGTTTCTCTAAAAGATATACGATCAAACTTCTTTAAAAAGGTTTGTATAGATTTCATTAGGTTTTCTCTAGCTTGCAAAATTTCCACACTTGTTTCTTGAGGAGGTTGATGAATGACGGGAAACTGCGGGGGTTGGGATTGGTCAAAACCGAAAGAATTAGAATTATAGCAATGATTCACTGGTTGACACTAAAAACTCATATGAGGTCCCCCGCAGTTTTCACAATAAGGCTCATCGAAGATCAATTGATCACATTGAGAAGTCTCATGAGGACCCCCACAACGGGTACAACAAAGATATTTTGGAAGACTTGGTGAAGTTTGTGGAAAATTATCAAAGTTTTGATTGAAACACGGGTCCTGATTGTAGACAAACGGGACTTGAGGTGGACAATCGTAACCATAATGAGCATCGTTTCCACAAAACTCACAATAATATATCTCGTATTGGTGTTGTGGAGATTGGTTGAAGAAGCTCAGTGTTTCATTATAAGAATAAGGATTTGGGTCATAGACAAACTCATTTTCGGATCCAACACTACTAGAGCTCGGACATTTTCCATAATTAAACGGACCTCCACAATACGAGCAACCAGGATGGTTATACGAAGACATGTTGGAAAATTAAACGGATAAGAGGGTAACGAAGATAAGAATTAAACGAATAAGAGGATAGAGAAGATTATTTATAGCAAAATACATAAGAAAGAAAAATATTTTTGGTAACCGAAAATTGAACAAGTGTACGGTAGCTCTCTAGAAAACACACAAAGAAGCGGGTAAGCGTGAAGCATTTTAAAAACCTTCTCCTTTCGGGTCGAAGTTCGTCGGATCAACCCTCCTTATACCTCTCTTATAGTTTGTAATCTAAAGGTGAGCCGAAATCACAAGTGACACAACGGTTGATTTTATTGTTTTTCAATTTTTTTGGTATTTTTGATTACTTGAAAATATTCACAAATGAAAGCGATAACTTCACGAGGAAGGGTCTTCAAACACTAATCTTCGAACGAAACACGATAATCGTAACACACCTCCCCGGCAGCGGCGCCAAAAATTGATTTGTCTCCTTTAGTATATATAATATATAATATAAATATAACTAAAATACCCAAAATCAATAATAGAAGAGTGAGAGTATTCAAAGAGGGTTTTAAGAAGAAAATTACTTTTGACCAAAGTAAAATCCCAAAAGACCTTCCCGGGTCGTTTCCCGATGAGGCGTGAATTGAAAATCGAGTTTAAGCTCGTGATCGCGTGTTTGAATGATTCAAGATTTGATTTAGTTTCTAATTCTACTAATAACATGCAAAAACGAGTAAAGGTAAACTAAAACGAAAGCAATTAAGGACTTAAACGAAAAACGTTAACGGGAATTAAAAACGCGACTTAAAAACCTAAATTCTACAATTTTAACCCTACAAATGCAAATTTAATTTTTAACAGTCCTAAATGACAAAAGAAAATTTAAAAAAAAAGAATTATATTTTTCTGACTTTTAGTTAATTTTTTATGAATTAAAAACAGTTTTTATCTAAATTAAATATGAAAAATACTAAACTAATTATGGAAAATATGAAAAAATTATGAAAAGTACTTTTAACTGTTATAATCCTAGGAAAAATAATAGGGTTCACACAGCTTATCTAAATAAGCTGTAAATAAGCAAAATGGGGCTGAAGGGTTAAACTGCAAAAAAGGTTAAATAATTAATAGTGCAAAGGTTAAATGAATAAGTCCCCAGGGCAGTTAGTGTTTGTGTGTTGTGTTGAGGTGCTGAGTATGTAAATGGGAGGTCACAGGTTCGACCCCTGTGACCCCTCATTTTGAAAACACTTTTTTTTTGAAAATTTTCTTTTTGAAAACTAAACTTAAGCTAAAAATAAGCAACTTTAATAAAGATACTTTTAATAGAACTTATTAATAAGCTAGATTAAGTATAAACAAAATGGCAGTTTAGGTATTAAGATAAGTGTCATTAAGCTAAAACATGTATTTGGCTTTTTTGGACTAAATAAGCAATTGAAATCAAATAAGCTAAAAAACAGACCCTAAGCTAACCTAATAAGCACTAATGATTTAAAATAAGCTCAACAAATAAGCAAAAAAGTAATAAAAAACTACTAGGACAGTTTACCTAAGATGAGGTTTAAAAGGACAAGTACAAGATTTTAAGCTACTTTTAGGGAGCTAATAAGCACAAGGCTTAAACTAAAAACCTAAAACAGATGAAAGGCGCATTCACTACACACTTTTTTTTATTAATTCTTTAGTGTTCATTTGTTGTTTATTTTTTTTTTTTTTTTCTTATCTACTCATATTTTTTTTTTATGTTATCTTTATTTTTTTGCTGTTTTTATCATTATTGTTTTATTTTTTTTGGTATGTTTCTTTTATTTCATATATTTATGGTTATTGTTTTTATTTTCTTTTGGTTTGTTTTGCTTTTTGTGGTGAACTAATGTTGTTTTATATATTTTGTTATAATAATTTTATGAACTAATATTACCCATATCAATAATAGATGGGCGCGTTTGTTTGCGTGAGTGTGAAGGGAGTGGAGTATTGAGTGTTTGTTTGGTCTGTGAGATGGTGTGAGTAGTGTGGTGAGTTATTTTATTCAATAAAGTGTTAAAGATGGGTTTGTTTTTTTTTTTTTTGTGTTTGGTTGTAGTTTTTTATGATAGTGGGTAAGAATGAGGAGTAATGTTAAATTCTTTAGGACCAAAAGTAAAATCCCAAAAGAACACTTCACGGGTCGTTTACCGATGGTGGGCGTTGTGATTTGAAAAATCGAAGGGTTTAAAGATCGTGTGATTGCTGTTGTTTGAGATGTATTCTATATGGATGTTGATTTAGTTTCTAATTTATACTGAATAATCATGCAAAAAACGAGGGTTTAGGGAGAGGAAACTAAAGCGAATTAGCGATATTAATGGACTTAAACAGAAAATAAAGTAGAAAAAAAAAAAATAAAAAAAACGTTCTAAGGTTACGTTTGTGATCGCGTGTTTGAATGGTCAATATTTGATTTGGTTTCTAATTCTACTAATAACATGCAAAAACGAGTAAAGGCAAACTAAAAACGAAAGCAATTAAGGACTTAAACGAAAAACGTTAACGAGAATTAAAAACGCGACTTAAAAACCTAAATTATCAAATTTAATTTTTAACAATCCTAAATGATCAAATAAAATTTAAAAAAAAAGAAATATATTTTTTTGACTTTTAAATTATTTATTATGAATTTAAAACTGTTTTAATCTAAAAAATTAATTAAAAATACTAAACTAATTTGGAAAATTCTGAAAAAATTATGAAAAGACCTTTGAACAATGCTAATCCTATGAAAAATAAAAGGGTTCACACAGCTTATCTAAATAAGCTGTAAATAAGCAAAATGGGGCTGAAAGGTTAAACTGCAAAAAAGGGTTAAATAATTAATAGTGCAAAGGTTAAATGAAAAAGTCCCTAGGGCAGTTGGTGTTTGTGTGTTGTGTTGAGGTGCTGAGTATGTAAAGAGGAGGTCACAGGTTCGACCCCTGTGACCCCTCTTTTTGAGAACATATTTTTGTTTTGAAAATTTTCTTTTTGAAAACTAAACTTAAGCTAAAAATAAGCAACTTTAATAAAAACTCTTTTGACAAAACATATTAATAAGCCAGATTAAGTATAAACAAAATGGCAGTTTAGGTATTAAGCTAAGTGTCATTAAGCTAAAACATGTTTTTGGCTTTTTTGGACTAAATAAGCAACTGAAATCAAATAAGCTAAAAAACAGACCCTAAGCTAACCTAATAAGCACTAAGGATTCAAAATAAGCTCAACAAATAAGCAGAAAAGTAATAAAAAGCTACTAGGACAGTTTACCTAAGATGAGGTTTAAAAGGACAAGGACAAGATTTTAAGCTACTTTTAGAGAGCTAATCAGCACAAGGCTTAAGCTAAAAACCTAAAACAGATGAAAAACTATACTAATAAGACTCAAATAAGCAGAAATTAAGCAAGCTACTCTAAAAAAATAAGCTAGAAAGACAGCTGCATAACAGACTAAGCTACTATTCTTTTTTTTTGGCTTTTTGGTTTTTTAAAGAAAAATAAGCTACTGCATGCTTAAATTTAAGCTACCTAATGATGACTAAAATCCAAAATAAGCTTAAACAAATTAAGCTTATACACTAGTGAGCTTATTCTATCAACTTCAGACCTCAAAACAGCTTATAACTACCCTAGATTTGCTTTTGAAAATTTTTTTTTTGGTAAAAATTTGCTTTTCTTTTGAAAATTGAACTTTTAGACTTGACATATTTTTGACTAAACCAAAATGGACAAATGTAAACTTGCTAAATCATTTATACATGCAAAATGGACTTAAAATAAACATGCAATGGGCATCTACAAGCACTTAATCAAATTCTAACTTAAACAAGCTTAATTTCACTTAGATCTTCACAGATTCAATCCTTGGTTATCATAAACCTAAAACTAGATATTAAGACTTTGAAACTTAAGGAAGATGACAAATTGACTAAACTAAAGCTAGTTAAAAATGACTTAAGACCCAAAAATATATTACAACTAGTTTTGACCCATTTTGAACCCTTGTGCCAAACACCCCTTTAAAACTATAAAATCCATTTTAAGCTTACACAGATTATGAAAAGACTAAAGTAATGAAAACAGATTAAGTATTATGCAAATTAAGGCTGAATAAGTAAATTTAAACAACTAATAAGACTCTTTAATAAGCTGATATAACCTATTTTTTGACAGATTTTATATAACTCAACTGAAAACTAAAATAAAGCTAAAAACTCATTATTTAAGACATATTAAGCTACTAGAAACACAAATAAGCCACAGACATAAGCAGATAAGCAATAATATAAGCTAATGCAGAAAATAAGCTATAAAAGGAGTATTGGAACTTACATAAGCCTTTGCTCAAAACAAGGCTATCAACTGCTCGAGGAGCTATTCTACAAGCTCCAGCTTGTTTAAAAACAAGCTGGTAAACCCATAAGCTCATCCATTGCTAGCTTATCATCCATAAGCTTAAACCAAAGATTTGAGTGTATGAAACAGAAAAACTCAGTTAAGCTATTGACAAGCTTAACTGAGTATTAGTGAGTTTAAAGAGCTTTTAAGAGCTTATAAGAATGGACTTGAAAACAGTTTTAACAATAAAAAGCCTAAGAGTAAAACAGATTAACATAAAACATTAAAACTGAAATTTCATTAAAACTTTTTAAAGATTACAATGCTTGAAACAAAATACAATAAGCTGATTAAAAAAACAGTAAAGTACAATAAAAGAGTTATACTAAATTACTTAAAAGCTACTTCAAAACTAGATATCTCTTGTGTGACAATGGCCTACAATGGCCTCTCTTTTATACCTGCTGAGAAAGGAGCTTGTGCTACTTGTGTTTGTTGTGTGAGGAGAATGTAAGCTTTATCCAAACCCTTGATTCATCTTGCTCTCCAAGTTCTTGAATCATTGCCATTGATTCATATTGTCCAATAAGCTTGTGTAGGATTGCCAAGGTGGCTTTATTTTCATCTGTGGTGGGGTTGAAGTTTAGGGGTGTGATGCTGTTTTGTCATTTAGTTGCAGGGTGAAAGGATAGAGATAGATGAATAGTAGTTTAGAACGGAAAAGTTTGATTTAGGGATTGGGATAACAATTGTTACCCTGTTTTAGTTATGTGTTTGCACCGTTAGTCCTTTTAGACTGACATTATTAGTCCTTTTGGACTAACGGCGCAAAGGTTTAAGGACCTTTGGTGTAATGAGGGTTAAGGGTTTAAGGGTTTTGGGCAACGGGTAAGGTTTTGGACTTTTAAGGGTTTCAAAACTTATAAGTTTTATAAATCAAGGTTTAATGGGCTGACTCGACCCATTAAATGGGTACGGGTTGGCCCATTTAAGATTTCTTCATATTCGGCTTCGTCTTTGACTTTGACTTTGACTTTTTGCCTTTGACTTTGACCTTGATTTTTCACGCTCTTTTCATTCCCGTGCTCGGTTTTGTCCGTTTTGGCTTGATTTTTGTCCTTTAGTGAATATCCGTTACCTGCACAATCATAAATCACAAAACACACAAATACAATGTATTTTTGGTATATTTTGGTCATTTTAGGCACGTTTTTGTAGGCAAAAGGTATGTGTAATTAAGCACATACCAGGCGCGCTTTAGAAGAAAAAAAAATACACGAAACATTATACAAAATGCTTATAAGAGAAAAAGACATCCATGTGTGTTTATATTTTAGTTTATTTAACAAAAACATGACATTACGAAAGTATAAAGTTCTTCGTTAAGTTACGCCGCTCTTACAAAAAAATTACCGTTTTCGAAAAGTTACTATTTTTGAAAAGTTTCCATTTTAGGAAAGTTTAGAATTTCTAGACGTTAATACCATCTCCTATATTTTCTAAGTCCATACTTCTAAAAACGCCCTGACGAAACCTAGACGCCTACCTTCCACGTCTATCTCACTAGAACATACTATTTTTAGAAGTTTTCTGTTTTTAGAAGTCCCGACACCCCGAACGTCAATGTTGTCTAATAATAGTAGTTGTTAAGTCCATTTCACGCCTAAACGCTCTAAGGTATCCTAAACGTCTAGTTTTCCATTTTTACTTCGCTAATAGTGATTTCACGTTTATTACGTACTTTCCATTTTTAGAATCCTCAAATGCTATTATGAAAATATGTTCATGACATTTCTAATGTTTTTAATTAATATATAAGTATTACTATATGTTTCACCAATGTTTTGAAAGCTCAAACAAACCCGAAAGTGTTTGAAAACCCATTTTTATATCCCAACCAGCAACCACATTTAAAATCTCCTGACATGGTTTCGCAATTCTTAAAATGGCCATAACTTGGTCGTTTTAAGCCTGTTTTTTGACGTTCTTTATACCGAAACGATCGGGGAAACATTAACTATTGTAATCTTAGAGTTTTAGCACCTTAAAACATTTTTAAACACCCCTTAACCCACTTATAAATTTCAGACATCTTGCACACTTAACCAAACGCTTTCAAAAATCAACCCAAACTTCACAATAGTCTCTAATCTAATCTAAACCCCATTCACAACTAATCCAACATCAAAACCACACTTATATCTAGCCTAATCCCATCCTCATCATCATTTTAACACACTAATCACCTCAACCTAACCCTAATCACCATAAGTATACAAAAGAATGATTACATCTTTATTATTTCATAAACTCATCTTATTTATTTTTGTAAAATCAACACAAACACATGTATTATGGATTCTTAAGCAAGAACATACCTTAAAGATTAAATCAAAAGAAAAGAGGCTCAAGTAAGAGCTTACAATAGATGAAGAACAAGTAAAAGAAAACATGATCTATATAGCTAAACCATAGATCTTGAAAAACCCCAATTAATACATGAAACACTAACTTTTAGTTCTTGAAGAAACATTGAATTCAATGAAACCCCTCTTGGAAACACCTTAGATAAGCTTAGGAATGAACTTGAAATGGTTGGAATCAAGAGAAAATGGAAGACAATCACCACCCATATGGTGGTGGTGGTGGTCGTGGGTTTGGGACAAGAAGAGGGAGGGAAGAAAAATCTTAGAGTGGCTTGTGTATGTTTTGCAACCCTAGAAGTGAAGTAAGGCTTCTATTTATATAAGTAATTTAGGGTTTAAGGGTTACCTTGGCTTAGTAAGATGGCTTGAACCATCTTGATTGTCCTTGTGGTGTTGTCGGTTTTGGGAAGTATAAAAGGAAGACCAAAGCCAAGTTTTGTTAGCCATAGTGCAAGACATATTACTAGTGCATTTGTGGTCCAAGGTGGTAGTACATATGTAAGAGTATCACATGAAAATGTTTATACATGGGAAATAAATCCAAATGTGTCATTTTCATGCACACATGGTGTTATTTTTGAATATGGAAGTATAAAGATGCTTCTTGATTTAATTAGGAGCTAGGAACCAAAAATGTGAAGTTATGAACCAAAAATTATTATTGATATTTTGGGTTTACATGCAAAGGTGGTGGATTTTCGGGGTTCCGTTAGACATAAAATGCTAAAAATGCGAAACGCACGCGAAAATCGTGAAAATTGCAAATGTAAGTGTAGGTAAACTACGTAACACTATAAAATGATTAAATTAAGAATAATATGAGTGGACTAAGCTTAGTCCAGAGTCGGAACACATCCGATAATGTTTTTCAATTTTACGCGGGATAACTTCTCGGTTTTAGGTCAAATTCAAACGTAACGTATAAAAGTCAAAATAGTGAACGGAAAAGTTTAAAATAATGACCTAAAATTTACGGGGTGTGATAAGAAGCATAAGCTATAACTTTCTCCTTCTGCATTAACACCGCACCCAATCCTTTGTGCGAGGCATCGCAGTAAACCACAAAGTTTTCGCTTCCTTCTGGTAAAGATAGGATTGGTGCACTACAGATTTTCTGTTTCAATAGTCAAAATTCCGCCTATTCTTTTTCTCCCCATTTGAACTTCACATTCTTCTGAGTCATCTTGGTTATAGATTTAGCGATTTTTGAAAAACCTTCGATGAATCTTTGGTAATATCTAGCAAGACCTAGAAATTGTCGATTTTTCATAATATTTGGGGATTTAAAAAAATAATCAATCAGTTTTATATTAAAATTGTTTTCTTATAAGATCTGTGGTTTAATTGCATAGGTCTATTGTTAATTTAAAATAACCCTAATTTTGAAAAATTAGGGTTTCGTGGATCTTGGTGATTCTAATCTCTCTGGTTGATTGGTTGGTGATTAAGATTTCTGAATCATTGGTTTTTAGAAGTTTTGGGTTTGATTTGCCCTAATTTAAGGAATTAGGGTTTTGTGGATCTTGGTGATTGGGTGTGGTTTGTTGCTGATTAATCTGCTAGCCTTCTTAACTAAATGAATCAAGAAGATAGTCGGTTTGGTATTGTTTTCCGTTGTATATCATTTAAAGCTCTGTAACACCTCTTTATCTATCTCTTATTAGTGTTAACAGAGTCTGTCTGCCTTTGATCTGCCACCTTGAGTGGTGTGAAAGCTTGGGAACTTCCTTCTTCCTTTCTTTTTGTTTGTTTTTTTCTCTCTATATGTTTTCTTGTTTGTCATCATGTTTGTTCATAATTCTAGGCATCAATCTCCTATTAATTCTGATCATGATGATGATATTCATGATCCTGATCCTGTTACTAGAATAAGTAAATTATATATTAGTGATCAATTACCCTTGCATCCTAATGATACTACTGCTCTAACTATTGTTTTAATAAAACTAAAAGGAACTGAAAATTATCAAGTATGGTCATGTGCTATGCTTTTGGCTTTAGAAGGAAAGAATAATTGGTTTTATTTATGGTTCTTGTAAAAGATCTAATACAAATGAGGTTCTTGGTAAACAGTGGGATAAGGTGAATGCAATTGTTTTGGGTTGGATCTTGAATTCAATATCTGAGGAACTTTTCTTGGGGCATATTTTTTCAAAAAGGGCTAAACATGTTTGGGAGGAATTAAAAGATACTTATGACATGGTTGATGGATCAATAATGTTTGGTTTACATAATCAAATTAATACTCTAAAACAAAGT
>BQNB010045137.1:24094-44462 GCA_026074375.1 Tanacetum coccineum
TAACTCTCTGATTGACCCCCTCTAGGGTGGTCGGTGCAATCTCCTGGATGGCTCCTACAAGGTCATCCCATGTATCCGTAATACCATAGCCTAACTCTCTAGACGTCTGGCGTCCTGGAGCGGCATCTAACATATCAGCAAATCCATAAAGGTCTGCCCTAGCTGTGGTAGGTCCAACCTGCCTAGCAGCACCAGCTGTCGAACTCTCCCCGACCTCGTATCCAGGACCAGGAGTAGTACGACACGGCCTCTTACGAAGCGGTAAACACATCTCAGGCATCTCAGTCTCATGAATCGGAGATGGTAGTGCATCTCTCTGTCTAATCCCAGCAGCTCGGGATCCCAGAGATCCCTCAACATATGTAGGGCCATTGGGTGGTGGTGGTGGTATAGGTAATGGCGGAGAGGGTATCTGAGGAAGTGGTGATGAGTATGGAGAGAGAGGTGATGGTGGTGGAGTAGGTAAGGCTAACACTCTCTCAGCAACTTCCTCGGAGAGGAACGGTGCCGGCGCCTGGGGTCGGATGGACATCCTAGCCGTGACGCGATAAGCAATGTATGGGTCCTGATCAGCTGAATAAGCAACAGCTGCAGGGTCAGCAGGAGCTAAGTGCTCCTCCTCCTCTGCATCATCATCATCGTCATCTCCTCTGTCAGCAGGATAGTCGGCTGGATCCTCCTCAGGATCCTCCTCATCATCCTCCTCTAGGTCCTCCTCAGGGTCGGACTCCGGTATATACCCTGGTGACTGATGAGTAGGTGAGTCAGCAGCAGGCAGTGGCTGCTCCTCAGCCGGGAATACCTCATCGTCCACCGGTAAGAACTCCGGGTAAACAGGCTCCGGAACAAAAGGTATGTAAATAGGTGAAGGTGGTGCCTGCTCTGGCTCCTCAGGGCCAGGCACATAATCTGGTGGAGGTCCTCAGGGCCAGTGTATGTAGTCCGGCGATGTGGAACCTCAAAAAATAGGACCCCCTCGACACCTGGTGACCTCCCTGTCTAAATCGTCCTCAGATACGATGTGTAAGTAACCGAAGAGTGCTCAGAAACTGACACGATAGAATCTAAATCAAAAAATAACTTCAAAAGTATATAAATATAATACTTCATCCTTAAATACGTATTATAAAATAAACACGTATAACAATTATTGCATGTATATAGCCTACCCGACTAATGCAATAAGTTGTATAGAATACCCCTTAAAAACCCTTTTTGTATGTATGCCATGCTTGAAAACGTTATAATCCTTCCAAAAACCATTTGAACCTGGTATCACTAAAACCTTGACCTCTTGATACCAATCTGTAACACCCCCAAAATGTGGGTCGCGCGGAATAAGGGATCCGGGCATGTTACTTCAAGATAACAGCACAAGATATATAAAAGCACGACACAAAGTCGTTAGATTTAGATACATTGGATTTTAAAAAAAGACATATTACAAAAGCTTTAAAGCTTTACTTGTTCTTGATTCATATTACCAGACAACAATAGATTTCCAAAACATGAATACACATAAGTCTTTAACAGTAACAATCCAAAACATAATCCAATGCATCCCTTGGCATCTCTGCCTAATGACTCCGAAAACTTTCTTAAAACTTCAACAAAATTGTTGTTGAAATCAAAGGTTTTAATGTATTTCAATAGCAGACCGCAAGACATTCCGTTGATGTTTACAACATAAGCCAACAATCACTAAACCATATATACATTGCTCTAAGCTCAAGACAGTCCCCCCCCCGTGCCCCGAAGCTCAACGCGGAATATGTGTCAATATTAGAGTCATTATTATGCCCGTACACAGATTGTAACCCACAACATCAGTCTGACATGTCAACTTCGTTCCCGAGTGATAGGCTAATCACCCAAACGGGAGGTAATCCATAGATCTATTTATAAGCATTCGCTCTCACATAATGCAAATTACCAACTACATCTATGCATTTGACATTTCATGCTAATGGACTCAGGAGGGTAATCGCTACTATAGCAACACACTAATCAATATACTTCAAACACTTGCGTCTAATTTATAAACAAAGCATGTTCCCCACCCCAAAAATAAATCATAAAACAGAAAAGTGGGGCTATGAACGCACCCTTGATACATGAAAGTCCCAAATAATCACAGATAAAACGTCACGCAAGACGATAAATTCAACCTATTAAATTAAGTGTAGGTAGTATAAGTACTGATACTTAAATTAAACATAGAACACAAACTATAGTTTTACATCTGTACTATCGTTCGCGGCTATCATAAGTTTTTAATAAAGAGGTCATGAACATCACGGTTTACGAGGAGTTATTAGGACACTTTAAATCGAAAATCCCCCAACAACTCATCGATAAACGCCCAACCGAAGAGCCTCATTATGAAAACACCCTCGAAATATAAGCACTTGTATAACACACTCAATATACTATTTTCATAAACACCGGACTAATCCGTTTTTAGTAAAATAGTATTTAAAAGTAAAACGTTTATAAATATACTTATTCGTAGAAAAGAGCCAAATTTGTTCGTTTTAAGCCCGTTGCTCGCTTTTCTTACGTCCACTTCTTCGTAGTGTAGACGAGTATCAAAAACATTACAATACAAGTTATAAATTCTGCGATGAATAGTAAAACTACTGTTCAAACCAGCTCCTTTGTCGTTATAGGGTTTTAATTACGTAAACCTTTAATCGTATAACTTATCGTTTTAACTCCGATTATATTGGTACCCTTCGAGTCGTTTTTATTGTTATTAAAAGAGGTATTTATATTTTATAATCTTGGGTCCGCCTGATGAATAGTGGATTTTTTTACTGTTCATCAGTTTTAAAATTACTTTTATAAACATTAATTATCGAAAATGTCGTAGTTTATTCGTTATAGTATTCCGTTATTAGCGATTCATGCGTGTGACGATCCTCGTAATCAAACAGTTAATGTTTATACTTTAGGTGTTTTAAAACTCAAACCTACTGCCATGAATAGTAACCTTTTATAAAAAAATTTTTTATAAAATATTTAAAGTCGTAAACACGTTTTATAACGTATCTTTTTTCGTTATCGATCGGTTTTCGAGTTTCTATCATAATGGAATCGTCCATGAGCGTATAATATTTTATAAAAAATCATTACCTACAGTCTAGATTCGAATTTAGACAGCCCCTAAGCATGCCAAGTATGTTCTTATAAAAACCTTGTTATTATTTATATTAACTTATATTTACTAAAAAAACTCTTAAAAACACATTTGTGACACTGTTGGTAACTTAATAATAAGTTCGAATATCATACCCTATCCTCTGTACATTCCATTGTCACAAGTTTAACCCTTTTACTTTCAAAATTTCACATGTTACGGTTTAAGAAACATTATAAAACCCAATTTAACCTAAACATGTTTACACATAATCCATAGGTTAACAGTACTTTCTTTTTAACCTTTTCAAGATATATAGACCATATGACATAAGAAATAAGTGCATATAATCATAATCATAACTGATAATAACACATTTTACAAATGTAGAAAGTACATTAGTGGTGATATGGCTATATTTAACATTAACACAAAAATCATAAGAAATAAAAGTATAACGGATTAAAGAAAACCATTAGTAAATGATGTAAGAGATGAGATAAAAGTTCTAAACCCCGTGTTTAGATTCAAAAAGCAAAGCTTGCAAGCGTATAACCCTAGATTAGTTTCCAAAACCCTAATCTTTACTTTTCATCTTAATCCTTCAAATGATATGAACCAAAGCTTTGCAACACCTAGAATACCTTAATGTATGTTGTGTTAAAGGGATGTATAATCTTAGTAGAAATCCAAAGAGTTAACCAACCCTTGAAACCTTCTTAGAATACCTTAAGTATGAGGTGTATATGCTTGTATAATCTTAGAAAATCAAAGTATGGATTTGTTTGTATGGCTTATTTTGGCCGTGGGTTTTGGACTTATAAAAGAGAGGAAGAAAATAATTTTGCAAGTATAAAGAGTTTATGGTAAAGTTTACTTATGCATGCATGTGTATTTATAGTAAAAATATCTTGTTAACCTAACCATGGTTACTTTCTAACCCATGGTTAAGGTTAACAAGTCAAGTTGATAAAGGTGTAAGAGTTACTTTATTAAATATCTAGATATTATGAAATGTTGAAAAGTCTTGGTTCTATCCTTAATAATTTCGGCATATATATATATATATATATATATATATAAGATGTTATTTTTATTATTTTGTGTATTGGGTATAATCGTGGGTATTCGTTTAGGCGTAGTTAGGTTTTGGAACTTCCGGGAATGCCTAAACGCATTTTATCGTGAAACGTAAGCATTTTACGTAGCCAATAAAAATAAGATGAACAAAGTTATTAATTATCCTCATAATAATCATATAACACTTGCTTGATGTAAACATTTAATCGTTTAATGCCCGTTTACATTGAATGATCATTTTCAGTTTACGCGATTTAACTTAACGTTTACGGTTTAAGAGTAAACGCGTAAAACCCTAAAAATAAATTGTGAATTACATAATGTCATAAAATGACCTAAAACATGAGGTGTTATAATGTTAAAGATAAAGCAAGAATAATAATGAATCAAACAACACATAGACATATTGAATGATTAAGACAATCTTACTTGATTAAAACATGAATTGAAGGAAGTACAATAGGGTTTTGAGGCCCTAAAATCATCCCTATTAGCTGCTAAACCAAATGAACTAGGGTTTGTACCCTCTTTTTATTCTAAAGTTACATACTTAAAACCCTAAATTTGGGTTTGTATATATAGGAAAATCACGTCGCATTTTAATCGTGATGCCGTCGTAAGATGAATCTTCTAGATCTGCGTTTGAGTCGGTGCGGGCTGACGCCGTCATGAAAGATGTGACGCCGTCACTTGATGAGTTGTGACGGCGTCGTGTATAGCTGGTGACGCCGTCTCCAGGCTCTGTGAGCACAAATCTTCAAGAGTCTTGGTGTTGGTTCGTAATCTCGTCTGTTTCTTCTCCAAATGAGCCCAAGTCATGTGTAATTCATCCAAATGTCTTCCAAATGAGAAATACCTGAAAAGGAATGATTAAGTACCTATTTTGGGCATAAACACACGATTTTGGGGGTTAAACGACCCTGAAAAAGTGTATAAAATGACACCTCATCAAATACCCCTACACTTGGGATTTGCTTGTCCTCAAGCAAATGGGCTTTTCTACCTAGACAATAACAATATGAGGGGTCATTTTACCTACTCTTTAAAAATGTTCTACAACAAAACCTTCTAGACCTGGTAATTAAAAGCACGGAAAGTATATACTAGCACCACACACATGTGTTTGAGATTCTCTCTTTCACTCGGGTGTATAATGAATTATAACATATGAGGGAAACAGAAAATCACACTCATTATTTGTCATAGCATATAAATTACCTTAGGCTTGGTATAAGATCAAACCTCCACCGCTAGGCGGAAGTATTAATCATTACTTTCTAAGAGGTCTTTTAAAGGGTTGTAGGGTGTAGGTGTAAGATAACATATAATGGAAACAGAAATGGATGGGATACATTTGGGTGGTGACTTTTGGAAGTATTTGGAGTAGAAGGGTTAGCTAATTATTTACACGAATATACTTTGGTTTGGTTGCTAAGCCAAGACTCAGACGAAGATATACAAACTTTACACAACTCTACATCAATCTCTTTCTTTTTTTTCTCTTTTTTTTGAATAACATAATACAACATGGGGGTTTATAAGACGTACCCCTACAATTGAGCTTTTACATGCTCGATATATACAATCTAACTATTGACCAGAGACCCGTTTTGAGGTGGCATCAAAAATAAAATGGAGATCATTTTGACAAGATCTAGAGGTATTGATTTAATTTTTCTTTCCTTTCTTCCGTGAACTAAATACTACTTGAATCCCAATCGTTCTACAACTGTATTTATATGGATAAGTGAATTAGCTAACTTTAGTACTCAATATCTTAACTTGAGTTAAACACAATAATGTACTAAAAGTGATTACATACAAGGTAGGCTAAGGCTATTTGGGTGTAACGATTGGTTTAAGGGTGACAATGCTCTTCATTAATAATCTGGAACACACCAGAAAATTACAAGAACCGTGAAAAAGGATAGGCTCAAAGGGTCATACTAGGGGTATCCTGCACTAAAAATGAGTGCATAGCAAGGGTGTGGAATAGTTATATGATCGATGTGTTCATCATAACAATTACAGGTTTAAAACATGGGTTAATCTTAATGCCTCTTATCAAGCAAATCCTAATACTTATTATGCGATCTCAGGATGCATCACAAAAACAAGTTCCGGAACTTAATATACTACCGGTACACTCATATAATTTAATACCGATCTCAATGCTCCAGAAAAGGCGACAAAGACCACACGTACACATCCGTAATGACAGAATAAACACATATGACTGCTCACTCCTTAACTCGAGAAAGCTAAAGGTATAAACTATCTTGGGTATCAATAATAGATATCCGAATTCCTATAGATCTAAAGGCGAACCTCACATTTTTAGGGTGGAATTATGAGGGTTTTTTTGCAAGTCATATAAATTCCTATCTATGAGACGCTATTAATACTCGATTTTCGTTGGTATGTGTCATAAAAAAATTTAAATTTGGGTAAAAATTACCTCTTTATGTTATGTTTCGATATATTACCCATCATTTTAAGGACAAAGCAAATGGCAAATGAAAGAATAGTTTCTAAGGCTTATTTTCCCCCTACACTTAAGTTGAACATTGTCCCTAATGTTCTATAAAAGTACCCATAAAAATGAATAAAGGGAAAAGAAAACAAGTAAAAGAAATTAGTACTCCCCTATTTTGCTCAATAATGGAGAAGAAACATGCGATAACTCGTTAAATTGTCCTCCACGAATCATACAATGAAACTTCCTAAGAACTTCCAAGCTTCTTCTTATCAAATATAACCTATACACAAAGATAAAGATAACTATACCAAGCATAAAATGTGCAATATACAAATATACAACGTGAATTTAGGGTTGACTCGATAAAACAGTAAAGATTGTTAGGAATAAATCTTCACAAGAGTTAATACTGCCAAGGTGTAACTGACAGTACTAATGGAGTTAGTACTGCCAGTACAAGCTTAGTACTGCCAGTGTTAATTAATACTGCTAGTAGAAAAGAGTTAGTACTGCTGATGGTCAAAGCTGCTGAATTGAAGTTAAGGATGCATGGAGATTATTATGGGATGGTTATATTTGAATTGTAACTGATCCTAAAAGATAGGTTGTTATCTTTGTAAAGGACTCATTGTGTTCTATAAAAGGAGATCCTACGTTTTAGAATAGATATACTTTTCAAGTGATAGAAATACTTAGAGAGAAAAATTGTAATAGCTTCAAGGTTTGTAACCCCAGTACTACAAGAGTACTCGTATTATTCTAATAATATTGAAGCAGTGTGTTCATTGTTCATTGTTTGTTTAGTTATCACTGTTTTATTGATAAACACCTCTAGAGTATCAAAGTGTAGATTCCGCATACACTTTGGTATACATACAAAGTCTCAATCTTTGTTATTTTGGATTCTTCCAAGGTAACAAACACTTTACTACGTAAAGAATCGATCAAGGCGTGGGATCAACAAGTGGTATCAGAGCCTGTGCTTTGAGAAACTTTGATCTAGAGAAAATGGAGTTAGAAAATTCTCAGAACAATGCGTTGGCAAAGCTTCCCATGCTCAAACTAGGAGAGTATGAGATGTGGGAAATCAGAATCAAGCAGTACTTTCAGATCCAAGATTATGCATTATGGGAGGTAATAGAAAATGGAAATTCGTGGGTACCTATTCCTGTTACAGCACCAGAATCTGGTCCATCAACAGCATTGAAGATGACTGTGCCCTCTACTGCTGAAGAAAAGATTTGCAAAAAGAATGATGTAAAGGCTCGAAGTCTTTTGCTCATGGCACTGCCCAATGAGCATCAACTTACCTTCAACCAGTATGTTGATGCTCAATCAATGTTTGTTGCCATTAAAGCTCGCTTTGGAGGAAATGATGCAACAAAGAAGACACAGAAGGCCTTACTGAAGCAACAGTATGAAAACTTTAATGCTACAAGCTCAGAATCACTGGACTCTATCTTTAACAGGCTTCAAAAGCTTGTTAGTAGATTGGCAATTCTGGGTGTAGATACTCCTCCAGAAGATCTAAATGTTAAGTTTTTGAGAAGCTTACCTTCTGAATGGGATACACATGTGGTAGTCTGGATGAACAAACCCGACTTTGATACTATGGGTTTGGATGATTTGTACAACAATTTTAAAATTGTTGAACAAAAGGTTAAGAGAACTGCTGCTGCTAACAATGATGATAAGAACTTGGCATTTCTAACCACTTCCAGTCCAAGCAGTACTAATACTATTAATACTGTTAACACTGGAGTTAGTACTGGCACCACCAAGGTTAATACTGCTAGTACTAAAACTAGTACTGCTAGTTTTAGTGATGCCACAGTTTATGCCTTTCTGTCCACTCAACCACAAGGGTCTCAACTTGTTCATGAAGATCTTGAGCAACTACATGATGATGATTTGGAAGAGATGGATCTAAAGTGGAATATGGCACTACTTAGCATGAGGGCAAGGAAGTTCTATCAGAGAACTAGAAGGAAGATCATCATTGATGGAAGCAATACTGCTGGATATGATAAATCTAAGGTAGAATGTTTCAACTGCCATAAAATGGGACATTTTGCCAGAGAATGCAGAGCACCAAGGAGTAAAGACAACAAAAATTGGAATCAAGGTAGCTCATCAAAGGCAGTGAAGATTGAAGATGCTTCTGAAAAGGCAATGTGTGCTATAGATGGTGCTGGATTTGATTGGAGTGACATGGCAGAAGATGAAATTCAAGCAAACATGGCTCTCATGGCATTCACAGATTCTGAGGTATCAATTGATAAATCTTGTTCTAAATCATGTCTAAATAATTATGAAGCTCTAAAGAAACAGTATGATGATTTGCTTGTTAAATTAGATGGTACTGGTTAAGCAGTTATCATAAAAAGAGGGTTTTATCAAATTTAGAAGCACAAGTAGTTAAATATAAAGGATATGAAGTCCTTTTTTCTGAGGAAAGTGCTTGCTTAACAAGAAGTGTTAGCCAATAAAGAATATATATAGGATTACGTAGATGAACTTGAAAGGTTAAGGAAGAAAAGAAGGGTTATGAATTAAGATTGCAAAGTCTTGAAATCATCAAAAGACTTAGATGATTTGTTAGCAAGTCAGGTAACTGACAAGAGCAAAAAGGGTTTTGGTTATAATGCTGTCCCCTCACCTCATCCCTTGATTCTTAATAGACCAACACCTTTAGACTTATCTTATTCAGGTCTTGAAGAATTCAAACAACCTGAGGTAAATGAGTATGGTCCTAGGGATTCAAGTTTAAAGCCAACCACTGTTTGTGATAGAGAGTCAGATAATTCTAAGGAGAATACTGATGACTCTTTAAAACAACAACACAAGACTGTTACTGAAACTAGCTCTGTTAAGTCTCCACTTAAGGTAGACAAAGATTGGAAAGAAAAGTTTTTCTATCCTGCTAATCATGTTAGGGAAGAAGAACCTAAAAAAGCTAGAGAGAATACTGATGCTCCAATTATTGAAGATTGGGTGTCAGATGATGAGGAAGAAGTTGAGCCTATCCCTAAGGTAGAAAAGAAAACTGCTATACCTACTGCTACTAAGAAAGAGTCAGTTAAACCTGAAAAACCAATTAGAAGGTCAGTTAGGTATGCCAGAGAAGTACAGGTCACAGGACCTAGAGGGAAACCAAAGGAAATTGGATGGTCAAAAAAATCCACTCAATTAGGATGTAACTTTCGTTTTTAAAAACAAGGCATGTTTTAATCTGTGAATTTTGATCACATTCAATACAGTTGTCCTAATGGCTCACAAACCATATGGGGTGGGATTCCTAGGAGCCGTCTTAATGAAGACTGGCCTAAAAACTATTAATAATGCAAGGCCTGTTAATACTGTTAGGTCTGTTAACACTGCCAGACCTTTTAGTACTGCTAAGGCTTTTAATACTGTTATGCCTTCTTATACTACTTACCAATATCAACAGTTCTTTGTGCTAGACCAAGGACACATTTTCAAAATCAAGCACAATCAACTGTTCAAAGGCCCTTTTAAAAGAGAACAACATTAACAAAAAGGTATAATAATCAAAATATTAATAATGTTAGGCAAAATGTTAATACTGTCAGGGCAAGGGGATTTAATGCTGTTAAGCCCTCAGCATGTTGGGTTTGGAGACCTATCAAACCCAATGGTGCATCACTAGTTTTTAACAAATATAATTACATTGATGCACGAGGCAGATCCAAGTTAGTAATGGCTTCGGTCCCCAAAGATAACTAACTTCATAAGTTTTATGTGCAGAGCAATTCACAACTAAATGATAAAGGATTTGTTGATAGTGGATGCTCAAGGCACATGTCTAGAAACATAGCCCATATTTCAAATTTCAAAGACTTTGATGGAGGTTTTGTTACTTTTGGTGGTTGTTAGGATCACATAAATGGACCCGAACAAAGAAGCTTCGGTCACTCGAAGATATAAGACAAAAGTCTAGCTCGTTTAAGCGTGTAATATTAATGTAATTGGGCATTTAATGAAAAAGCCCATCAAAGCCCAAAGACCAAGAACTAATGTTCTTTTTACTGACTCTGAATGTCTTGTTCTATCCTCCTAATTTTAAGTTGGCCTGATGAAAATCAGATACTTCGTAAAATTCCTAGACAGAATAACATGTGATTAGTTTTGGATATGAAAAAACTTAGTTCTAAAGAATAGTTTAAACTTGACTATTGCAAAAGGCTACATATGATGAAGTCAATGTTATGGCATAGAGGAGCCTGGTCTTTGTCAACTTTAAGAATATTAAAAACTGTCAGAAAAAAAAGGGAAAATCTTGTAAGAGATTTGCCTTTAAAAAGATTTGAGAATGACCAAACTTGTGTTGCCTGCCTTAAAGGCAAGCAACATAGAACCTCTTGTAAGAGCAAGGCCTTTTGTCCCATTACTAAGCCATTGTTTATGCTGCATATGGATCTCTTTGGTCCAATATTTGTTAGGGTTGGGGGGAGTTAGGAGGTAGGGTTGGTTTTAAAGTAGGGGGGAGGGGGAGAGTAGCTGTGTGTTAGATAATAGTCTTATGCATAAAAAGTACTGCTTAGTAGTCACTGATGATTATAGTAGATTTTCATGGGATTTCTTTTTAAAAACTAAGGATGAAACAACTAATATCCTTAAAAACTTCATAAAAGAGATAGAAAACCTACGATTTCGTATTTTTCCTTGTCATTTTTATTGTTGAACTAATGATTTTTATTACTATTCTAGGAAAAATTCAAAGCTGGTATTGCTTCTCAGATTATGATCTGTTGTTATACACATTTAAAGAATAGATTTTTGTTGGAAACAATTGGCAGAGAACACAAAAGCAATCATGGTAAATATTCTACATTAGGAAATCAATACTGAAAGTTAACATGAAACCACTGTAATAATTTGCCTTGTAATTTTGTTCAATTATGTATGTTGTGGACTTATAAAGGAATGTTTATTATAAGAAATGTTATGATCCGAACTGTAGAGGTTGATCAAACGGATGGACAAAGTGAGCGTATGATTCATACTTTGGATAATATGTTAAGGGCGTGCGCTATTAACTTTGGTGGCAATTGGGATGTCCATCTACCATTAGCTGAGTTCTCTTACAACAAGAGTTATCACTCGAGCATTCGGTGTGCTCTGTTTGAAGCATTATATGGAAGGATGTTAGGAATAAATCTTCACAAGACTTAATACTGCCAACAGTACTAATGGAGTTAGTACTGCCAGTACAAACTTAGTATTGCCAATGTTAATTAATACTGCTAGTAGAAAGAGTTAGTACTGCTGATGGTCAAAGTTGCGAACTGAAATAAGGATCATGGAGATTATTTTGGATGTTTATTTTTGTGAATTGTAACTGATTCCTAAAAGGATAGGTTGTTTATCCTTGTAAAGACTCTTGTTAGATTGCTTGTGTTCTATAAAGGAGATCATATGTTTAGATAAGAGATATACTTTCAAGTGATAGAATACTAGAGAAGAAATTTTGTAATGAGCTTCATTGTTTTTGTAACCCCAGTACTAACAAGAGTACTCATATTATTCAATAATATTGAAGCAGTTGTTCATTTGTTCTTTGTTTGTTTGGTTTAGACTGTTCCATTAACAAACTTCTCTAGAAGTATCTAAGTGTAGATTCCCATACACTTTGCGGATAAATACAAGTCTCAATCTTTGTTATTTTGGATTCTTCCAAAAGACAACAAACCTCTTTACTAACTAAAGCACGTCAGGCATGGATCAACAAGTGGTATAAAGCGCCGGGCTCTGAGAAACTTGATCTAGGGAAAAAGGAGTTGAAAATTCTTAGAACAATGCCGTTGGCAAAGCTTCCCATAGCTCAAACTAGGAGAGTATGGAGATGTTGGAAATCATAATCAAGCAGTACTTTTAGATCAAGAATCATCATCATGGGAGTAATAGAAAATGGAAATTTGTGGGTACCTATTCCTTTATACACAACCAGAAACGGTCCAACACAGCATGAAGATGACTGTGCCCTCACTGCTGAAGAAAATGATTGCAAAAGAATGAATGAAAGAGCTCGAAGTCTTTTACTCATGGCACTGCCAAATGAGCATCAACTTACCATTCAAACCAGTATGTTAAGCCCAACAGTGTTGTTTTGCCATAATGCTAGATATGGAGGAAACGAAGCAACCAAAAGGACACAGAAGCCCCTTACTGAATAACAGATGAAAAATTTCATGCTTCAAGCGCAAATCTCTTGATTCAATCTTTAATAAGCTTCAAAAGCTTGTTAGTAGGTTGGTAATTCTGGGTGTAGTTACTCCTCCTGAAGATCTAAATGTTAAATTTTTTAGGAGCTACCTACTGATGGGGATACACATTGGTAGTCTTGGATGAACAAACCCGACTTGATACTATGGGTTTGATATTTGTATAACAATTTAAATTTTTTGAACCAAATGGTTCAAAATCTACTGCTGACAACAATGATGATAAAACTTGGCATATCGAACCACTTCCAGTCAAGCAGTACTAAATACAATTAAAACTGGAGTTAGTACTGCACCACAGGTTAATACTGCCTAGTACTGAAACTAGTACACTATTTTAGTGATGCACAGTTTAGGCTTTTTGTCCACACAACACAAGTCTCACTTGTTCATGAAGATCTTGGATGAACTTCATGAAAGATTGATTTGGGAAGAGATGGATCAAATGGAATATGGCACAACTGAGCATGAGGGCAAGAAAGTTCTATCAGAGAACTAGAATGAAGATCATCATTGATGGAAGCAATACTGCTGGATATGATAAAGCAAAGGTAGAATGTTTCAACTGCCATAAAATGGGACATTTTGCTAGAGAATGCAGAGCACCAAGAAGTAAAGACAACAGAAATTGGAATCAAGGTAGCTCATCAAAGGCAGTAAGGATTGAAGATGCTTCTTAAAAGGCAATGTGTGCTATAGATGGTGCTGGATTTGATTGGAGTGACATGGCAGAGGAAGAAATTCAAGCAAACATGGCTCTCATGGCATTCTCAGATTCTGAGGTGTCAAATGATAAATCTTGTTCTAAATCTTGTTTACAAAATTATGAAGCTCTAAAGAAACAGTATGATGATTTACTTGTTAAATTAGATGGTACTGGTTTTAAAGCTTCTACATACAAAAGAGGTTTATCAATTTTAGAAGGGCAAATCATTAAATATAAAGAATCTAAAGTCCTTTTTTCTGAGGAAATTGCTTTTCTTAAAAGAAGTGTAGGTCACAAAGAGTATCTAATGGGATTACTTAGGACTGAACTTGAAAAGGTTAAGGAAGAAAAGGAGGAGTTTGAGTTTAAGATTGCAAAGTTTGAAAAATCATCAAAAGACTTAGATCAGTTGTTAGCAAGTCAGATAACTGACAAAAGCAAAAAGGGTTTTGGTTATAATGATGTCCCCTCACCTCATCCTTTGATTCTAAATAGACCAACATCTTTAGACTTATCTTATTCAGGTCTAGAAGAATTCAAACAACCTGAGGTAAATGAGTATGGTCCTAGGGATTCAAGTGTAAAGCCTATCACTGGTTGTGATAAAGAGTCAGAAAATTCTAAGGAGAATACTGATGACTCTTTAAAACAAAAGACTGATTCTAGCTCTGATAAGTCTCCACTTAAGGTAGACAAAGATTGGAAAGAAAAATTTTTCTGTCCTGCTAATCATGTTAGGGAAGAAGAACCTAAGAAAGCTAGAGAGAATAATGATGCTCCAATCATTGAAGATTGGGTGTCAGATGATGAGGATGATGTTGAGCCTATCCATAAGGTTGAAAAGAAAACTGTTATACCTACTGCTACTAAGAAAGAGTTTGTTAAACCTGAAACACCAGTTAGGAGGTCAGTTAGGTATGCAAAAATGTACAGGTCACAAAGACCTAGAGGAAACCAAAGGAATTGGAATGGTCAAAAATCCAATCAATTAGGATGTAACTTTGTTTTTAATAACAAGGCATGTTTTATCTGTGGAAGTTTTGATCACATTCAATACAGTTGTCCTAATGTACACAAACATATGGTTCCAAGAGCAGTCTTAATGAAGACTGGCCTAAAAACTGTTAATACTGCAAGGCCTGTTAATACTGTTAGGTCTGTTAACACTGGCAGACCTTTTAGTACTGCTAGGTCTTTTAATACTGTTAGGCCTTCTTATACTGCTCACCCAAAATCAACAGTTCATTGTGCTAGACCAAGGACATATTTTCAAAATCAAGCACAATCAACTGTTCAAAGGCCCTTTTACAAGAGAACAACATTAACAAAAAGGTCTTATAATCAAAATGTTAATACTGGTAGGCAAAATGTTAATACTGTCAGGGCAAGGGGATTTAATGCTGTTAAGCCCTCAGCATGTTGGGTTTGGAAACCCATCAAACCCAATGGTGCATCACTGGTTTTCAACAAATATAATTACATTGATGCACGAGGCAGATCCAAGTCAGTAATGGCTTGGGTCCCCAAAGATAACTAACTTCATAAGTTTTGTGTGCAGAGCAATTCACAGCTAAATGATAAAGGATTTGTTGATAGTGGATGCTCAAGGCACATGTCTGGAAACATAGCCCATCTTTCAGATTTCAAAGACTTTGATGGAGGTTATGTTACTTTTGGTGGAGGAGCAAATGGAGGCAGAATTACTGGCAAAGGTATACAAGGAGTTTCTGAGTCTAGTACATCTTCTCAACAAGATCAAGCAAATCAAGATTGTATTGTCATGCCAATTTGGATGGATGCTTCATACTTTGATGATGCTTCACCAGATCTGTTGCTGATGCTCAAGTGAAAGATCAAAATGGGTTACATGATGAGATTGATGTTTCAGAAAAGACTCATGATGATAGTCTTCAGAATAATGGTACTGCTGATCAACAAGTTAATACTGCCAGGCCAGATGTTAATACTGGTAGTAGAGAAGTTAGTACTGTTATCCTTGAAGTTAATACTGCTACTCCTGAAGACTTGGTGGGACCTTTCGGGGTCGTTTGGGGCCTCAAAAACGCGTTTTTCTATTTTTAGGTTTTATTTTGGTGTTTTTCAATTATGTTTTGTAAAGAACTACAGTCAGCCTCTTTGTAGACCAAGGTCTTTTAGTACCATTACTAGCCATTGTTTTCTGCTGCACATGGATCTCTTTTGGTCCAACTTTTGTTAGTAGTCTAATGCATAAAAAATACTGCTTGGTAGTTACTGATGATTATAGTAGATTTTCATGGGTTTTCTTTTTAAGAACTAAGGATGAAACAAGTGAGATCCTTAAAAACTTTATCAAAGAGGTAGAAAACCTAGTGGATAAGAAAGTTAAAATAATCAGAAGTGATAATGGGACAGGAGTTTAAAAAACAAAGTAATGGAATGAGTTCTGTACGGGAAAAATGTATCAAAAGAGAATATAGTGTAGCAAGGACACCTCTTGAAAAATGATGTAGCTGAAAGGAAGAATATGACTCTCATTGAGGCTGCTAGAACAATGTTAGCTGGACTCTAAGTTACCTACAACATTTTGGCAGAAGCTCGTTTACTGTTTGCTTCATGTACAGAATAGGGTCTCTTAATAGGTCAAGCTAATTAACAAGAATCCATATGAACTCCTTAAGAGGTAATTAAACCTACTATAGGGCTTCATGAAACCAATGGATGTATGTTACTATTTCAATACATTTAGATAAGTGGGCTAGTTTGATGGAAAAAGTGATGAAGGTTTTTTTGTTGGATATTCCTTAAGTAGCAAAGTTTTAGGGGCTTTACACACATTAGAAACAGAAATAGTTCAGAGAAACTTGCATCTTGGGTTTTTTTTTAGGAATAAGCCTATGATAGAAAACAAGGAAATGGTCCAAAGTGGCTGTTTGATTCATGATTCTCCTAACCAAATCAATGAATTATTGTACCAGTGGTTGGCAGGGACTTTTTCTAATGATTTTGCAGGTATGCAAGAAGTTTCTGAGTCTAGCACATCTTCTCAACAAGATCAAGATTGGATTGCAATGCCAATTTGGAAGGATACTTCATATTTTGGTGATGCTTCACCAAATATTGTTGATGATGCTTAAATAGAAGATAAAGATGAGTTACATGATGAAGATGATGCTACAGAAGAGTCTCATGATGGTAGCAATCTTCAGAATAATGGGTAATGACGATTAAACATGTTATTACTGCAGGCAAGAAGTTAATATTTGTGGTAGTAGAGAAGTTAGTACTGCTCTCCCTGAAGTTAATACTGCTACTCCTGAAGACTTGGTAGGACCTAGTCCTGCATCTGAAGACTCACATATGGAGGACCAAGAAATTGAATTGGGAACATTATCAATATTTGAGATCCTAACACTCCTCACACAAGATTAACTAAGATCACCCAATTGAGCATGTGATTGGTGATGTGCAGTCATCTGTTCAGACAAGAAGGATGAAAAAATTCTTACTCTGAAAAAGGATTTCTTAGTGCTATCTATGAAGGGAAGTCTCATCAGGATCTTCATACATGTCTTTTTGTTTGTTTCCTCTCTCAGGAAGAACCAAAAAGAATTTCTCAAGCTCTTAGAGATCCAGCATGGGTAGAAGCAATGCAGGAGGAACTTCTTCAGTTCAAACTGCAAAAGGTCTGGATTCTTGTAGATTTACCTAAAGGTCATAGAGCAATTGGTACAAAGTGGGTCTACAGAAACAAGAAAGATGAAAGGGGGATTGTCATCAGAAACAAAGCAAGACTTGTTGCTCAAGGACATACACAAGAAGAAGGCATAGACTATGATGAAGTCTTTGCACCTGTGGCTAGAATAGAGGCAATAAGAATATTCCTGGCTTATGCTTCTTATATGGGTTTTATGGTCTACCAAATGGATGTCAAAAGTGCCTTCCTGTATGGTCAGATTGAAGAGGAGGTATATGTATGTCAACCTCCAGGCTTTGAAGATCCTGACTATCCTGAATAAAGTCTTATAGGTAGTTGAAAGATATATGGCCTCCATCAAGCACCAAGAGCTTGGTATGACACTTTGGCCACTTATCTTTTTGAGCAATGGATTTCAAAGAGGACAGATTGACCAAACCTTGTTCATCAAAAGACATAAGGGACATATCTTGCTTGTTCAAATCTATGTAGATGACATTATCTTTGGATCTACAAAGAAGGAATTATGTGATGAGTTTGAGTGCTTTGAAGGGATAAGTTTCAATGAGTGTCTATAGGAGAACTCACCTTCTTTTAGGGTTTACAGGTCCAAAGAAACATTAAATGGCAATTTTTATCAGTCAAGATAAATATGTTCATGAGATTTTGAAAAAGTTAACTACTCGATGTGAGTATGCCTCGACTCCATCAGATTGGGAAAAGCATTTTGGTTCAAGATGGTGATTTTGATGATGATGTTGAACATCTTTATAGATCTATGATAGGCTCTTTGATGTACCTTACAGCATCCAGGCCAGATATCATGTTTGCAGTATGTGCATGTGCAAGGTTTCAAGTTTCTCCAAAGACATCCCATCTCTTAGCTGTCAAAAGAATCTTTAGATACCTTAAAGGCAAACCATCATTAGGCCTTTGGTATTCTAAGGATTCTCCATTGGAATTAGTTGCTTACATGATCAGTGACTTTGCTGGAGCTACACATGATAGGTGACGTCAACATCTGGAGGTTGTCAGTTTTTGCGGAAATAGACTGATCTCGTGGCAATGCAAGAAAACAAACTGAGTTGCCACTTCTCTTCTGATAGCTGATATGTGGCTGCTGCAAGTTGCTGTGGACAAGTTCTCTGGATCCAAAACCAACTGCTAGATTATGGGTACAATTTCATGGATACTGTTATTTACATTGACAATATAGTATATACGTGCATAATAGAAAAATCATGAATTCAACATTCTAAAAACAAATCATATAGAGATTAGGATCATTTTATAAGATTTGAATGCTAAAAAGTTGTAAGAAAGAACCGTATAATTTAGAAATGAGTTTGTTAAGTTTAAATTTAATTTGGTTTCACTAGTTCGGTTGACAAATTAAATGGTTCGGTCCTGTCTAGTTCGATTGTCACTAGTTCGGTCCTAGCTAGTTCGGTTGTCACTGGTTCGGTCCTAGCTAGTTTAGTCCCCAAAGTAATTAGTTCGTTCGGTTCCCAAATAAGAATAGCTAGTTCGGTTCCCAAAGTAAACAGCTCGTTCAGTTCCCAAATAAGAATAGCTAGTTCGGTTCCCAAATTAAACAGCTTGTTCGGTTCCCAAATAAGAATGGCTAGTTCGGTTCCCCTCGTTCGGTTCCAACACAAAGTATCTTGTTCGGTTCCAACTACTACGAAACTCAAATTTTCAAAACTCAAAAAGACACGATTTTTAATGGTTTTTAGCACAAAATTCTTGTATAACTAGGGTTCTAATGGGCTTCCCATGGGTCTTGGGCCGGACTAGATTAATAATCTAATTATTATATAAACTACGAGCTAAGACTGTTACAACTTGGAAGTGACTGACACTTTATGTGTTTCCAACACTTCTCAAATCCGTTGATAGTTGATAGTTTACTCAAAACTATATGGTCATTAATGCACCATATTTTTACAATGAAGCATTGGCTAGTCCAAAGCAAACGGCTCTTGGTAAAGACTAATCAAATCCGTTAATATAGTTGATAGTTTACTCAAAACTATATGGTTATCAATGCACCATGTTTTTAAAATGAAGCATTGGCTAGTCTAAAGCAAACGGCTATTGGTAAAGACTAATCAAATCCGTTGATAGTTGATAGTTTACTCAAAACTATATGGTCATCAATGCACCATATTTTTACAATGAAGCATTGGCTAGTTGTTGGGAATTATACATTCCTGTATAATTGATTTGATGAGACAAAGTAAATACAAGAATGAAACAAGAATCAAACAAGAGTTAATACTGCTAGGCATATTTTAGTACTGCTAGACCAAAGTTAATACTGCTGGATGACCGTTAGTACTGTTTGTGTCTAACAGATTTTTCATTAATTAATAGAGCCGTTGAGATATTTCCGCCAAATTCCTCATTTATAGGGGTTTGACCAATTGGACTTTCATGATCTTTATATATATATGTTAACTTTCATCACGATAAACTCAATTTCTTTAAATTGGTCAAACTATATCTCTCCGTTTCTCTATTTAAATCACAATTAACTTTCTCCTGCTTTCATATATTCATCCACGATCATATCCCACTCGATTACTCACTGTTTTATTCATGGAAAACTTAGAGTTTTGTGATAAGCACAACATGGTCCCATTTTAGACAAATCTACAGGGAGTGCAGGGTTTCATCAGATCATCGATTTCCTAAATCGAAGTCACATTTGCTATGCTCTCACCAAAAAGCCAGAGGTTTGTATCTCCTTTATCAAACAATTTTGGAGGTCTGTTGAGGCTTCTACTGATGATAATGGAGAAGTCACGATTAATGCTACAGGGAGTGCAGGGTTTCATCAGATCATCGTGCTACTTTCACCACCCCCCCCCCCCAAACAGTGTCAGGGACGAATACCACCGAGCTGCCACCCCCCCACCCCTTCGAAACAAGGGTCCCGAGTTAGGGGCTGACAACCTCACACTGGAAGGGGTCACAACTGAACTGGCGCCGAGTGATTTCGTATCTCAAAACTACGAGACTTTGGTCGCCCTCATGCAAG
>BQNB010045138.1:0-41891 GCA_026074375.1 Tanacetum coccineum
TTGTTTATGTCAGGAGTCCCTGAAATTTCATCTACTGTAATTGAAGACAACACGCTTAGCACATACTTTAACCATGTAGAAGCATGATTTCATCTTGTGTTATCAGACCATAATTTATCACAATAAGCTTACACAGTTCAGAAAAAGTTGAAATTACAATGTTGCTTTCTTTTAGAATAGACCCATTAAGAGCTTATGCAAAACAGTATTCTAGAGCCGATACTAACCACAAATAATGTGTTGAACCAAGATCAAGCTAAAAAAGGAAGCTAACGCAATGTCTACTGGGAGCTTCATCTATTCAGAGCATACACTATGACGAAAAGAAATGAAAATGGGTTAAAGTGTTGCTTCAAATACATAAAAAAATATGTACTCCTATTAATCACACTGTGAGGCAGTGTAAGTGTAAAGAAGATCATTGCAGATATAATATCGACCCTTGTTTTATAGTTGAGGTTATGTACATTTCAAAAACAAAACCATAAAGATGATATAAAAAAAACTAGTTATCGGCCTGTCTCTTGGGAACCATGAATTCACTACAATGAACCCAACCCCACTAGTTCTCGGCCCACCAATAATGATTACATGATCACCACAACCCCCAAATGCTAAACCCCAACCATTCATTTAATCTGCCCGTTCAGGAAATCTTCCAACTGTCTCCCATTCTTTCCTCTGCTTTTCATACTTACGCACTTACCGTCATTATCATTAGAATTTCCCATTAGTACTCCAGATTCTCCACCTAAGATGCTTTTGTCCATCAGGTGTTAAAATTATGAGCCATATAATAATAACATCTTAACTATGGAGAAATCTGACAATCTCAAGAAACCAACAGAACTCTATCAAGATTTTTTGCGTGATTCAATTCTTATGGCATCATAATGGCATGCAAGATCAGCATTCCTCGCTATCACTTTTCCACGACATTGACAAGCACATATTCAACTATTGACTAAATTTTGTATTCTTTAATGATGAAAGTGGCAGGCTCTGTAACCTCAAAACGAACCCACTTGTCCACAACAAGCCTCATTGATCCCTTGAATATTCAATTTTTGCATTGCGCAACTGCATCATACATGTAAAAAAAATAGGATAATCAACATCAAGGAACATGCTTGCAAAAAGTCTGGTACTTTACATCTGCATTAATTTACTTGCATGCTGTTGTTTAGCATTACCTCGTATAGTTCCTCTATGGAACACAAATTATGAATGGAGGTAAAAATACAAAAGGCATGTAGGCGAGCTGGATAATGGGTCAAAATTGATTCAAATGACACCAAGAGAGGCCAAACCCAATTCCCCCTATTTAACATCTGTTAATTGATTTAATTTAACAGAATTTGTAATGTTGATACTTAAAACTTCAGGCCTTTGACTCGAAAACAGAATCCTTTGAAAAATGGCAACCGATCTTAATGTTACATAGATGATAAAAAGAGGAAGTGCAACCAGAACTACAAGACATATTTTCACATGTGACGAAGTTGTTCACACATCTTAAAAAGCTACAAGATATATATTTTCACATGTGAAGAGGTTTTTCACACATCTTAAAAAGCTATGTGACGTATATTTTCACATGTGACGAAGTTGTTCACGCATCTTAAAAAGCTACAAGACGTATATTTTCACATGTGAAGATGTTTTTCACACATCTTAAGAAGCTACGAGACATATATTTTCACATGTGACTCTGCTTATTGAAGTCGTTCACCTATACCTTCGTTGAGTGAAAACGAAATCTATAATTAATAAAGCATAACCAATGAATTACAATGAAGACTACGTAACACAATGAATTGCGCGCAAAAAAAGATACGCGATAACAAGCGTTGCTCAATCTAACCTGTTCAGGTCATTTCGCTTCAAACACTTGATAAGAGCAAATTACATGAACTAAAAACGAACAAAAATTCTACATAGCAATCGTCAAAATAACAACCAATTACAACTAAGTGTGACGCGAGAGCGAGGAAAGTTTAAAGATTTATTCACCTTTTGAGAGAGACCACATTTTAACCTAATAACCTCGCAAATCTATTACAGAAAAGGTGTCTAGGGTGGTGCCATGCGAACACGGTGTAGGTGGTGGCTTCGTGTCGTATAGCGGCAAGAGCTGGTTAAATGTTGTGATACAGGCATGAGTGCGAGATGTAATGGATGATAGGTGGTGCATAGGTAGGTTTAGTGGTGGTATGTGACGTGCACATGTAGAGGAGTTTCTGTGATTTGAGAGAATCGTATTTGGTTATTATCCACCTTTACAAGCATTTTGTGTTAAATAATATATATTAGCCTAGTTAAATTAACAAATGTACCCTTGTTTAGTAAAGCGAAAGTGTAAATTGAGGATTATCTAGGCCTTATACAATCTAAAAAGAAGGATTAAATAAGAGGGCTAGGATCACTGTAGCTTTCCAGAGCTCACTATTTTTAGGGCCTTCTCACTTGAACAGCGCCTCCTATATCATATAATAATTATATAAGTATATAATATAAAAATATCATAATATCTATATATATATATAGTTAGGATCGAATGAGAATAATAACTAAAATGAGAAAGATAAGAAGTCACCACAACCACATATTCCAGATGCACCTACAAAAGTGGATGCATCTCCCACTAAATTCTCTCCTTTTATTTTAAATGTGTGGTCATAATTACTTCTCACTATTCTCATTTTAAGTATTTTTCTCATTGGATCCCTTCCCTATATATACATATATAGGGGACCGTTCTTTGTAAAACAACTTTTTTGTACAGAACCTACAGAACCACTTTTTAACCAATAAGAATTTAGTTAAATTAAATATTTTCTTTTTAATTCAAAAGTGTATAATAGGAAAAAAAACATTTTGACTTTTTTTAAAAATTTTTTAAAAGTGTTTTTATAATACCCATTAATTTTTGGATTTTTTTTTCCAGATACAAGTTTTTTTAAAAATAAGGTGCATATATGTTTTTTTAATTGTAAATTTACATACTACAAATTTTCCATGAAACTAGTTTTTTTTTTGCTTAAAACGATAATTGCATATATGTTCTAATATACATTATTTTCAAATATTTATAACAAAAAACATAAGCATATACAAGTTTTTTGCTTATAATGGTAATTGCATATATGTTCTAATATACATTATCTTCGAATATTTATAACAAAAAACATAAGCATATTCATGTAATCTCTAAATTTATGAGAAAGCCAAAACATAAATACAATACACAAAATTTGATATCAAATAAAACACAATTTAAATAAAAATGTATATTGTTAAATACACATGTGCAAGAGATTTAAAAACATGTATGCGCTATTCGAAGAACATGAGTGCACACTTCGAGAACATATATGCACGACTTCGAGAACATATATGCACGACTTCGAGAACATTTGTGCACGCCATCTAAAAGAACGAATGTATCCATTAATCATCTTCATTACACACCGCCCTGAAACAAATACGCACATTTAACTTATTGGCAAGTTTATATCCGAAATGCAATTACCATCTAAAAATACGCACACATAACAAATACGCCATCTAAAAACATATATGCACGCCTTCAATTTTTTTAACCACTTAACCTTTTGTAGCATATATAACGGCAATACATTCAACTCATTATGTGGCATTCATAGGAATCCCACTCTTAGAAAATGGGTCGAATGTAGGCATTAACGGATAAGAGAATAAGATAAAAAAATCGAACAAAGTGGACTTCCCATTAGATATGCAACCGATGAAATCTGATAATGGAAGCGTATGGTGACAGAAGAAGATCAGATAAGCGATAGTAACCCGTAACTGGCCTTTTTACCAGTCCAAAGAAACTTAATAGCTACCTAAATAAAATAAACACCGAAAACAAACAAAAGCTATACTTGCACGGCTCAAGCGATAATACGATTATGGTTAAATTAGCGATACGGTCATATGGGTGTGTGACAAAAAAGTAAAGAAGACATATCCATACGCCCATGATGCTAAACAGCATATGGACATATGCTGGTAACAGAAATACAGTCTCAAACGTGCTGAAGCATGATGTATGCAGAAAATGAATAAAATGGCCCCGTATGTTTGTTCAACATGCAGATAACAAGTCCAAGGTCTGAGGGAGCCATATGGTTGTATGCAGAAAATGCATACGGCTATATGCATCTCAGTAATCACCAAACACCCTTTATACATAACACAGACTAAACAAACCACAAACATCATTTTAAAACAATTTCAGTGCATAAACAAGAAAACTGAACCGTTAGAGGCAATGATCAAAGATTAATCTTAGCGAGAACAAAACTACACTTCACTTTGGCGATCACACTACTCAAACATAGGCATATAACAAGTTAACTATCAAGTAATTAGAATGGGCATTCCACAACATAATTCAAACTTTTACTTTAGCATCAAGCACAAGCCGCGTTTCCTTTCCGAGAACACGAATGCAATTTATAACGTATAAAGCACATTATTATGACGACATAAAGCAACATATCAAGCTTACACAAGCATACTAAATAGCAAACACACATTTGAATGGTTATAACATGTAACTAGTTAAACTAGCCAACCCTGCGCACTTTTATCTACATTCCATTTTCATAGTTGACTTTGAGGAGTCAGGTCAATGCATCAATATACCAACAGAATCCAAACACACCAATTACTCATCAAAAATTTCAAACTATATATTTCATATGTGAAATAGAAAAGTGGATCTGTATAAAACAACAAAGCACAAAAAAAATCTAAGCATTCAGTGACCGTTCAGTGATCACGCCAAAAACACCAAAACCTACCATGAACCCAATTGTACCGAATCCGAAAAATTAAGGAAAACAAATTCTCAATTAAGCACATAACCCCCTCATGTATTTTCGAGCCTCATAGTAGCAGCGAACATTTAAAACATTAAAGAAAAACACAAAATCAAAAACACACACCAAGATTTACGTGATCGAATCAGGTAATTTCAAAGAAGTACAAAAAAACTAGAAAGAAAATGAATGAACATATATAAGATGTAGAGTTCACACCTATAGGGTCAAAATAATATGGTGGGATAAAACTGGTTCAACATTATTTGGGATACGAGAATTGACGTAATTGATTTTTTTAAGTAAATGGTGTTTTTGTGTTCGTTGAATCTGGGTAGGGAACGAGGGGTGTGACGGCAGGATAAACAGAAGAAAGAAGAGATTGCATTTTTAACCTAATAAATGGAGCGTGTAAACGAACTCCCTAGATAGATTATAGTATATGTTAATTTTTGAATTAAAGATCCGCAATAACTACCGCTTTTAATACGCTTTTCAATGTCATCTCTAAACTTTTTATTAATTGACATTACAAAGGCACAAAAGTGATCTCAAAACCATTAATTAAAATGATCTACTGGTGTTATATTTGGTTCTAGTAGCTAAAAAGATGGTTCTGCAAAGAAAAGATGCCGAACAAAAGTAAGGATAGGGATCATGAGAAACCCTAAATTTCGTAAGTGGAAACCGAGAAAGACCCAGAAAACAGAACAAATGCCCTAAAAAAACCAAACAGATTGGTGCGCATTACTAATTTTTAAGGCTACAAAAATTGTTTTTTAAGGAGCAAATTAGCCTCGATTTATTCTCTGTAACGAAACGAAAAAACAAAACGAAACAATTGCCCTAAAAAAACTAAAAGATGCCCACTAAACTTTGTTCTTATATAACCTGAAAAAATTAGGGCATCTGGTTGGTATTTTTTAGTTTTTTACACAGACGATTTATAATCGAGCCCATACGTTTTCACCTGAAAAACCAATTTTTTAGTTTACTGAAGCGACAATAGGGCAGTACTTGTAAGAGTTTTTTAGGGCATTCTTGTTTTAGTTTTTTTAAAGGGCATCTGTTTGTATTTTCTGAGTTTTCTGGGTTTCTTACAAACGCATAATTAGGGTTAGTTCCCTAAAACACCCATCCCTATATATAATATGCATAACTATAGTATAATATATATAATATATATAGTAAATATATTATATTATATATAAATATATATCTTATATAAATGATAGTACTCGATTATATATTATAAGAAATATATATTACTTACATATATATTCTGAGTGGATGCCATAATGATGACGTCACCCCAACATTACTTGTCCCCCACCCCGCGCCATAAGTCGATTAATTTCCTAATGTTCCCCATATCAATGTAAGATTCAATTTCAATCCACATAAGCATATCCAAATTCCACCTAAGCAAATACTTATACCGCATATCATCTATAAGCGAATTCCACGAAATGCATATTGATAAGCCAAACATAAATTTGCATCGAAACTAGGGACAAGTGGCATACTCCTGTGGGATGAATAAAGGACGTTTGTGGCGCAGTCGAAAATTGGATGTGTTGGTGGCTGTGTGCGTGGGCCGTACGCATCGTGCAAACTTATAGGGGGATGAGGAAGGGGGGTTGGGAGTGATTGGTTTGAGAGTTTATAGATTACATAGGTTTTGAGTGGTGATCGTGAGGATAAGGGATGCCCGTGGTGGTGACCATGATGGTATGAGGAGAGGAGAATCTATTCTTGTTGTATGTACTATGGTTAATATTAATGCGAGGACTATTAGAGATCACTGATCACATCTGATTGAGACTATACATTGTTATACATCAGTATCCAGATCAGCTTGAGAGTATGACGTCTTGGGTGGAGTGTGAGGAGATTGGATGAGGATCAGCTACTTCGTAGTGCAGAAGCGCGAGGGCCAAAAAGATAGAACCAAAGCGAGGAGAAATGAGGATGAGATAAGTGTTATATGAGTGAGTGCGCACGAGGCAGGAGTGTGAGATGCGAGATGCTGAGTTAGGGAGGAATGTCGCAGGAAGTGAGGGTGTAGATCTTATTGGGGTATGTAGCTGTCTACTTGCCTTGTCTGGGTGGACGGATATTGTGTAGCGAGATAGACAGTGGCGTACTGCGGCGGTCGTCTGTATGATCTCTTTCATACGAGTATTGATGTATATTGGGTTACTCTACTGACTTGCTGGCGGCGCTCTAGACTTATTAAGTGATCATGGGTAACATGATTGGGGATTATAATTATCTATTCTCATACTATATGACACTTGACTACTCTTGAGAGTGCGTAAACAATGCGATTATAGATACACTCAACTCTATCTCGTCGTAAGAATTTACACAGAAGACACATACTCTAATGGCTATTTAGATGCGAGACAGTATTCAGTCAATACACACTTCTCTACAATGAGGATAATAACACACAACACAGATCTCAATCAGCGCGAAAGTCGCGCACGAGTTCATCTACACCACACCCTGATCTCTGCCATAAGAGCGACAAGTGTACCATATCTCAACATCTTAACATTTCAATAATTTTTTAGCATGCTGGAGGCCAAGAATCTTCTTAATGTTTTGAATTTCAACGTTTTCCTGCAATTGTTTAGGAGTTGGCTATCCCTCACATTGAGGCATTTAAACTACTTTCAAACGAAACAAAAATACACGCCATAGAAATTCTTGCCCACAACAAGATAATCCAACAATTGTAACAATATTAAACATTGTATTAACAAAATCTTTATACGAATACGCGTACCCAACTATGTGATTATCAGAGAACAAGCAACACAACTTACCGTCAATTCACATAAAAAAAGAAACTGAGGGGTTGAAACACATTAGTTATAAATGACGAACGAAAAAAGATAAGTATACATTGGAGATGGTCTCCTTATACCTGAAGTCGGCTCATCACACCCGTAAACTTCGCATGCTTTGAAATGATGGACATAACAGTCCAAGGTGACGTTTTGACGCTCCATTAATGTAACTCACTTACAGTTGAAATGCTGAATACCCAAGTTTAAATGTAAGGGGGTAAAGCAGAAGTTCACAAGAGTTTAAGGGGAAAAAATGGAGAATCCATCAAGAATCGTTTATTCCTTTGGTATATCTCATGAACATCCAGACACGTTTATCTTAACGTATGTAAGGAGTTCAAATCCACATCATGAGTATATTGGATTCTATCTAAAGGGATTCAAATTCCACAAGAAGATGTTTGAGGAAATTGACAGACAACGTTGCATGTTTATCAAAAACAAACATTAAATCGAGACCTCAAGGAAGCAAGACCGTCAATCCGTTCATTCTTCCAATGGTGCCAATGCCGTAGCCCTGCACACTGGCTGTTCCTGGTGTGCTGGGGTTGGTCTAGTAGGCAATGATTATGAGAGATTACAACACATAGAATACAAGATAAAACATCTACTCTAAGCTTTTCAAGGTCTGTTTCAACTCAAGATGATCCTTAGTCCTCCTTATAATATTGTGAGGGTGTGTGCGACAGTAAACTGAAATTAGGATTGTGTGTGTATTTGTAGGGGATTCGGGTTGTCCCGGGCCTTTTTAAAATTATCACGTTTTAGTGTAATTTTTATGGGTAATTTTGCATGTACTTTGTATTATAAACACACGAAGCATATCCGTCAAAAAGATAAAACAAAAAAAATGAAAAATATTTTTAGCCACGCATTTCAAAGATTTAAAAAAAGGGGTTCTTTAACCCCTTCTTTTTTAAAAGAACCCTTCATTAAAGAACCCCTTCTTCTGAGGACATTATAGTATTAAATATTATAATGTGAATCTATGCAGAGTAGATAGGATTTGGGATAGATGACACTCAATCACCACATACTTGATATGCTCCAAAACAGGTCCAAGTCCAAATCATTTACACACCTGATCAGCCATAATCATCAAGTGTCCATATCTCAACTCGTTAACATTTTCATAATTTTTACCATGCTGGAGGCCAAGAATCTTCTTAATGTTTTGAATTTCAACGTTTTCCTGCAATTGTTTAGGAGTTGCTTCCCTCACATTGAGCAACTTACCTTTCAAACGAAACACGCCATAGAAATCTTGGCCCACTACAGATAATCCAGACATCTGTAAACAATATTAAACATTGTATTAACATAATGTTTATACGAATACGCGTACCCAACTATCAACTATGTGATTATCAGAGAACAAGCAACACAACTTACTGCAAGAGCTTTGGCAGAATCTCCTTCTGTCAAAATCAAAGTGCAGTCTCCAGAATTAGCTGAAGCAGCCAAGTTAGCATCTTCAAGTTTAGGAATATTGAGTTTCCCTTTCCTTTTACCATCAGTTTTCTTAAGATTTTCCTTCTGCTTATCCTCTACATGTTTCAATAAACTCTTCATCACATCAGATTTCGCAACTGCAGAAACAAGAACAAGACAATAACATAAGTTCTCAAATCCACTAATTTTAGAAATAGAAATAATGGGTGGTTCTGCGTACCTTTCTCTAAAAACTTGGTTGTGAGCTCATACTTTGATCCAAAACTGTCCTTATTAGTCATCAGTTTGTCTTTAGTTTGCGAATCAAAAGCAGGGTTGTCATTAAGAGCATTGACAAACACCCAAAGGTGGCTCTTTATGTTATTTGGTTTGAGAATATCATGTTTATTCTTTTTCTGGACGATGGTCGCAAGGTTAGTGGCAATCTGTTTTGTTATATAATCCACATGTGACCCTCCCTTCATTGTCGCGATATTATTCACAAAACCCACATGTGATGTTATATTAGCCAATATCTACAAAACAAGGGGTTCTTTTCAAAAAGAAGGGGTGTTAAAAAGAACTCCTTCTTTAAAGAACCCCTTCTTCTGAGGACATTATAGTATTAAATATTATAATGTGAATCTATGCAGAGTAGATAGGATTTGGGATAGATGACACTCATGAGATATACCAAAGGAGTAAACGATTATTGATGGATTCTCCATTTTTTCTTTCCTTAATCTCTCGTCAACTTCTTCTTTAGCCCCTTCTTTAAACTTGCGGTATTCCAACATTTTCTTTAAGGGAGTTACTAATGGGTCGATAAAACAAGAAAATAGAACTAAGTGATGCTGTTCTACCTTTGGTTCTAAAAGTAAACCATAAGTAGAACATCATGTCTAAAGGCGTGTTCTAGTTTTGGTGTTATATTGGAACCAAATGAAGAACTAATTCTCAGCACAAGCTTTTCGTCGAAATTGATATATAATTTTGGCTATTTGAATCATTAATATAATCCAATCGGATGTGTTGAATTTAATATATATTCTCTTTTATCAGAGTTTGCTCACAGAGATAGGTTCAAGGTTTGTGACTCTACCCGAAGAGCGACTTTTAGCGGTGGTTAATGCTCTCCTCCACCGCTACTTTGATGAAGTGGGGGTTTCAGAAAGCTGTTGTTTTCTTTTGGCCGGCTCAGGAAGCTGTTGAAGCAGTTGTAAGTCAATGATTTTCTTCTTCGGAGGCTTGTATAAAGCAACCATTTTCATACCGTCAATAGTAATCGTTGGCTGCAGGGACCCACAGCCCCCATGGCCCTTCTTAACTGTCTTAACGCCCTCCTCGTTTACATATTCAATGTCATCACCACCTTCACATGTAATTTTTCTCTTGCAAGCATCTAGAATCTTCTTAAGCCTGTTTTTTGGGTTTCTTATTCTCTGGGCTTGCTTGAATTTATAATCCTCCTGAAGAAGCAGAAATAATGACGGGTCAGTTAATAGATTTTTTTTATGTGCACGACAAGCACGTAAGCGGAAAAACAGATAGATCACACAAAGAGAATGCACAGATGGGTAGGGCTGTAAACGAACTGAACGTTCAGCGAACCGTTCTTAAATCGTTCGCCGAGAAATTCGTTTATGTTCGTTTATTTAATAAATGAACGAACACGAACAAGAATTTTGGTCCGTTTAGTTAAATAAACAAACGTGAACAAACACTTCGTTCGTTTATTTACGTTCGTGAACGTCCGATTATGTACGTCTGTTTACGTTCGTTTATTTCGTTCGTTTACGTTCGATTAACATCCCAAATATTAAAGAAAATAATAAATTAATATATCAAGTATTTAAGGTCCCTAAAGTAATATAGTACTAAATCCTTATTAATTTCTCTTATATAAAACATTAAAGTTGAAATTGAAATTGACAAAAAAAAGTTCAAATTGATAAGTTGAAAGTGACAAGATGAAACTGGTCTTCTAATGAGCGGGAATTTTGGCGCCAATAATAGTCACTATACAAGTAAATAACTTTTTTTATGCTAGATATTTTATTTACACTTGACATTTAAGGGTAGATTTAGATAAATTTTGTGTGACCCTCTCTACTTCTCTAGTATCACATTCAATGGCAGATCAAAATCAAAAACCTTTCTTTGACGACGTTTAGAAAGACGTTCTATATGAGTCATCGTGAATATTAACTATGATAATGATGTTGTTTAGATTTCCTTATGCAAGAATCGACTATGCGTGCTCATGATGCTAATATAGTAGTATGACTGTATATTAAGATCATATTTTGGGATAATGATTATATATATAAGATGATCATATGGATCGTTTAGAATAACAACTTTAGTTACACGTTCGTATATGTCCGTTTTCGTTTATATATGATCGTTTACGTTCATTTATGTTCGTTCATGCTCATTTATGTCCGATTTACGTTCGTTTAACTTATTAATGAACGCACATAAACGAACATGAACAAGTTCAAATTTAAATAAACGAACATGAACAACAATTTTGGTCCGATTATGCGTTCGCGTTCGTTTATTTGTTCGGCTAAAATTAAATAAACGAACATGAACATACCTCCGTTCGCGTTCGTCCGGTTCGTTTACAGCCCTATGCAATAATTAAATAAACGAACATGCACTTTACCTCCTTACAAGCGTTCGTAACCTTGTTCGTTTACTCACACAAGCCCTACATATAGGGTTCTATTTTCGAAAAGAAGTGTGATCTTTTAAAAAAGAAGTGGGAACTACTTCACAATATAGTAATTGTAGTTCTTATTTGTCTTGTCGCTTTTGTTTCTAGTTTCTTTTTTCAAAATAGGGGTTTTTTTAAAGAAGAGCTTGGGTTGTTAGAAGCTTGTTGACTTGAAACTTCAATCAGTGTGGGGCTAAAACCAGGTTGTGATTAGTGAAATGTGGTTTCAAAAGGACCCGTCATTGTAGTGGAAGGCGTTGATGAAGTGCAAAAACTAGAACTTTGTAATGTTGGTGTTGTAGACTGACCACCTGCACAAATGCATATATAATTGAAGCTTTTCAAGGTCTGTTTCAACTCAAGATGATCCTTAAGTCCTCCTATGAATATTTTAGGTGTGTGTGTGACATGTTAAAGAGAAATTATGATTGTGTGTGTATATTTAGGGTGATACGGTTGTTCCCGGGCCTTTTTAAAATTATCACGTTTTAGTGTAATTTTTATGGGTAATTTTGCATGTACTTTGTATTATAAACACACGAAGCAGATCCGTCAAAAAGATAAAACAAAAAAAATGAAAAATATTTTTAGCCACGCATTTCAAAGATTTAAAAAAGAAGGGGTTCTTTTCAAAAAGAAGGGGTTCTAAAAAGAACCCCTTCTTTTTTTAAAAGAACCCCTTCTTCTGAGGACATTATAGTATTAAATATTATAATGTGAATCTATGCAGAGTAGATAGGATTTGGGATAGATGACACTCAATCACCACAGGTCCAACACCAAAGTCCAAATCATTTACACACCTGATCAGCCATAATCATCAAGTGTCCATATCTCAACTCGTTAACATTTTCATAATTTTTACCATGCTGGAGGCCAAGAATCTTCTTAATGTTTTGAATTTCAACGTTTTCCTGCAATTGTTTAGGAGTTGCTTCCCTTACATTGAGCAACTTACCTTTCAAACGAAACACGCCATCGAAATCTTGGCCCACAACAGATAATCCAGACAATTGTAAACAATATTAAACATTGTATTAACAAAATGTTTATACGAATACGCGTACCCAACTATGTGATTATCAGAGAACAAGCAACACAACTTACCGTCAATTCGTTAGAAGAAGCTCTGTCATGGAGATAGCTAAATACATAAAAAATGAAACTGAGGGGTTGGAACACATTAGTTATAAATGACGAACGAAAAAAGATAAGTATACATTGGAGATGGTCTCCTCATACCTGAAGTCGGCTCATCACACTCGTAAACTTCGCATGCTTTGAAATGAGGGAATCAACAGTCAAGGTACGTTAACCCATTAGTAACTCACTTAAAGAAAATGCTGGAATACCGCAAGTTTAAAGAAGGGGGTAAAGCAGAAGTTGATAAGAGTTTAAGGAAAAAAAATGGAGAATCCATTAAGAATCATTTATTCCTTTGGTATATCTCATGAACATCCAGACACGTTTATCTTAACGTACGTTTATCTTAACGTATGTATGGAGTTCAAATCCACATCATGAGTATATTGGATTGTATCCAAAGGGATTCAAATTCCGCAAGAAGATGTTTGAGGAATTTGACAGACTCGTGGCATTTTTTTAAAAACACATAAATGATCCTCAAGATGCAAGATCGTCAATTCGTTCAGTTGCTTCCATGGTGCCAATGAGTAGCCCTGCAACTGGCGGTTCTGGTGGCTGGGGTGGGTCTAGTAGCAATGATTATAAATGATTATAGAGGTTACTCAGGAGATCAAGATATAACATCTACTCTAAGTTCTAGGACCGGTGAGTCTGAACAACCTTATTTTACAATAACCTAAATTCTTACAAACACACATAGATACTCTGGATAAGGTGTAAAGCAGCGGTGGAGGAGAGCATTAACCACCGCTAAAAGTTGCTCTTCGGGTAGAGTCACAAACCTTGAACCTATCTCTGTGAGCAAACTCTGATAAAAGAGAATATATATTAAATTCAACACATCCGATTGGATTATATTAATGATTCAAATAGCCAAAATTATATATCAATTTTGACGAAAAGCTAGCGTAAGGTTCTTTTTACTGAAACTGAATGTCTTGTTGTGTCTCCTGACTTTAAGATGCCTGATGAAAATCAGATACTTCTAAAGGTCCCTAGACAACACAATATGTACAGTTTTGATATGAAGACACCTTCTCCTGCAAAAGGTTTTGCCTGTTTGATTGCAAAAGCCACATCTAATGAATCGAAATTGTGGCACAGGAGGTTAGGTCATATAAATTTTAAAAACCTAAACAAACATGTGAAGGAAAATCTTGTAAGAGGTTTACCTTCCAAAGTTTTCAGAAATGACCATACTTGTGTTGCCTGTCAAAAGGGTAAGCAACACAGTACCAAAAGCTTAATATATTGTATGTCTTAATTTTAAAACTTTTGTAAATGAATCCAGAGATGGTATATATAGAAGTCTTCTAAACATGACAGAGATGTCAAGTAAAACATACAAGCATTTTGAATAAGCATTTGCGCAGATTTTTTTTGGCTGAAAAGGCTAAAGAGATTGAACCTCGTGTATGTATTGCAACCCTCTTTGAGCCACAGTTTGGCCTACACTTCAATACGACTGCATTGGGTTCAATCAGCTATATATTTAAATTATTAGAAAATATGATCATCAAAGTTCAAACATATCCCCAACTACATTCAAACTTTATCATGCATCAAAACTAAATCATCATCTAAAACTACATTACCACCCAAACATTACCGGCCAACCACAAAGTTCAAAACAAAAATTATCACCCAGAAAGATTACCACCCACAAACATTACCACCCACAAAAACAAAAGATTATCACCTGAAACATTACCACCGTCTTGATTGGTAAAGGGTCCATGATTGATGATTGATGAGATTCCATTTTACCAAACCAAAAGACTTCATTACATACCAAACCAAAAATATCCTCTCTTCTCATCAAAGTCAAGTTCATTTAAGTTGAAGATCTTCTTCTTATAAGGAGGAGAACGATACAATAACATGTGTAGAGTAGAATATTGTTGAGCTGAATCAGAAGTTGAGATTGAAGATGAAGTGGAAGTCGAAGTTGAAGTTGAAGCAGAAGGAGGAGCAGATTCAAGATCATCTTTACACCTGCGATGTTTTATCAGTCTCACAATACCCACAAGTAAGAGTCCACCCACAATACCCACGAGGATCATACCTGCAAGTACGAATTCTGCGACACTAGGCATGTTGAGAGGTGGAAGATGATGGGAGAAGAGGAAGATCTTTTTTAAAAATGAGTTGATTTCTACAAGTACAGATAAGGAAAAGTAAAGAAAGGTTATAGAACAGTGAAAATCATTCCCGGTGTTTAGCATTTAATGTTGATAAGACGGTGAACACAATAGATTGTAGCCATTTTTGCAGAGCTTTTGTTCAATGGGAATAGAAATCGCCACAACAAACATTTATAGCCATATCCAAACAAATAACCATGCATCAAGCAGTTGTACACTGAGCAATAAAAATTTTAGCCCCTAAATATAAAAAGAAAAAAAATATCACTAAATAAATACTATATATATATATATATATATATATATATATGTTGACAGGAATGGAGAACCAGTTTAGCAAGGGCAATAATATCATGTCAACTGGAAATAGTGGTTGTGCTAATAGTGTGACAACAATTGCAAGAGAAAAGGCTGGTGATGACAATGTAAGTTGGAATCAAGTAGTTTCTGATGTTGCAGTTGCAAAGTGTAATCAAGGTATTGGCACAACATTTCTAAATCATAACGGGCCTAATAGTGTACCTACTGGAATGGACTATAATGTCACCTCGCCATTCGACACAAGCCCTAACAAGAGCTCTGGACTGTCAACCCCTGCCACTACTAATGAATTTGTTGCAGTAACTAATGTTCCCATGACCCATAAACCAAATCTAGATACACCATCCAAATCATGGAAGCGACATGTTAGAACGAACAATCAAGTAGCAGGCTCTCAAGAAACTGATGAACGTATAATATAATGATAAATGTTCGTCAGTTTATCAATTTATTTTTTCTAGTAAAACTAAATGTTCATCAATTTATTATACCTTCCATATCCAGGTTGTCTTTGAAGATTTGTCTTTGAAGATACGTGTCGAATTTCGTGCATTGTTTGAAGATCCTTCATTTTTGAAGTTATTTTCTTTATAAAAACTTAAAAGTACAAAAATATTTTTTATTTTTTTAGTATATATATAAAACAAGACAAAAAAAAACCAAAAATACAAAAACATTGTTCATAAAAAGAAATAAAAATCACAAGTTGGTAAAAGAACACCAACAAAATAATACTCTCAATTGGAGTATTATCTATTAATAAGTTCCCAATCCAAAGATTTAAAACTTGCCTTTGTGTCACTTGCGAGGTACGGCTCACCTTTAAAAGTTGAACGAACTATAAGAGGGGTATAAGGAGGGTTGTTCCTAAGATCTACAACCCTAAAGGAAAAAGGTTTTTAATAGCTTCGCGCTTTCCTGTTCCTCCGCTCCTTTTGAGTTTATCTTTTAAAGAGCTACCGTGAAGCAAGTTGATTATCGGTTTCAGTTTTTCAATCTCATTTTGTCCGTTAATTATGTTGCTTAAAAAACTCGAAAAACCAAAAATAATCTCCTATAACCTCTTTGCCATTTAATTCTTCCTCTTATCCCTCCAATTTTAATTCTTATGACATCCAGCGATTATCATTTGAATCATGCGTTTAAAGAATGTGCGTCTTGTGGAGCTTTGTACACTAAATCTTGTGGTTGTTCAAAAGAGAGGGTCATAAACAAATGTGTTCGTGATCCTATTAAAACTCCCAAATTTTCTCAACAACCCCTCCTAGTTGTCCAAAGTGTGGAACCCCGATTGATGGTCAGTATTGTCAAGGATGTGCTCTTTTACGAAAGAAAATCCAGAAAGATTTGTATGCATTTTGTGATGAAAATGGGATTTTCCAAGACCTTCAAGATATATCTGAGTCATCCAAAGACAATACCAACGTTGTTAATGCTCTTTGAGAGCCATTCATTGTCGAACAGGACCCCGGTAAAGATCAAAGTCCTCCGCAAATTGACCACAATTGTTGTTACGAGTGTGGTGACTCGTTAGACGGAATCTTTTGTCAACAATGCACTTGTAAGTCTTGTGGGAGAAGTGCTCATTATGGTTATAATTGTCCTTCGAAAACTCCGATTATCTCTAATCCGGAACCATGCAATCAAACCATTAATGAGCTACCACAAACTTTGCCAAGTTTTGATCCGACATGCTATTCTGAAGGGAAAAATTCATTAACTTGTGTTTCAAAACCTGATTTCGTTAATGATTCTCCTAATGTTTTCAACCCACCTCCGCTACCCCCGACGGATTCTTATGAATTTTGTGGGAACGATGCTTATTATGGTTACGATTGTCCACCTCAAGTTCCGTTTATCTATCCGGAACCGTGTTACAATCAAGACTTTAATTTTCCACAAAATTTTCAAAGTTTTCAACAATAATATCCTTGTTGTGACCGTTGTGGGGGTCCTCATGAGACTTTTCAATGTGATCAAATGATCTTCGATGAGCCTTATTGTGAAAACTACGTGGGTCCTCATAAGAACTTTCAATGTCAACCGATGAATCAAAATTATTACGAACCTAATCCGTGCTATGATTCTAATTATTTCGTTTTTGACCAAGTTCAACCCCCGCAATCTCCCGTCATTCATCAACCTCCTCAAGAAGCAAGTGAGAAAATTCTGCAAGCTAAAGAAAACCTAATGAATTCAGTAGAAACCTATCTAAAGAAGTTTAATCGTATATCTTTTAGAGAGACGCCAAAGGTTTTATCGCTGGCTTGGGAGAAATTTTTTGAAATTAACCAAAAAGAAAAGCAACATCCTCCTAAGGATACACAAGATTTGCTTCGTAAACTTCTTGAAGATGTGCTAAACATAAATGAGGAGCTGGCAGAGTATATAAATGCCCCAAGTTGGAATCGTCCTGCCTTCTACTTCAATGATGACGATGACGAGGAATATTCTTTCGCAATCACACCCGATTTACCAACCGAGAAGCCCGTTGACTCTCTCATAATGGAGGATGAGCATCTTGACATAATTCCGGCAACGAAATCGGATGAATTAATAAAGTCTAGTGTCAAGAACCTTGTCCAAAACCCAAGTGGGTCTGAAGATTCTTCCGACGGTGAGTGTGATTTGCCTCCGTATGATGATTCCCCAAAAAATCATGATCTTGTTTTCTCTAACCCTCTCTTCAAAATCGATGAAGATTTTACCTCAAGTGACGAGTCATTTTCCGAAGAGGACGTTCCAAATGAGAATTTTAAAATTTTCTCTAATCCTCTCCTTGAACTTGATGAAGAAATCATTTCCACTAAGGTTGATCAAATTGATGATGAGGTGTTGGAAAATACCAATTCAATTCCATCAGGAATTGAATATCCTTGTTTTAATGTCGAATCCGATCTTTTACAATCTTTGCTTTATCGAGATACTTCCATTAATGATTCTCAAAAGATTGATTCTCTTGTTGAGTTCGCCGGTGAACTCACTCTTCTCAACTCAATTCCACCGGGAATTGATGATGTCAACCTTGATCCGGAGGGAGCTATTTGTTTTTGGAGAGTTTGCTTTACGATAACTCTTCTCCCCGCCCTCCGGAAGAATTTAATTCTAAAAATCCTACCGAGTCTTTCTCTCCATCTCCTATCCCGATCAAGGATAGTGACTCTCTTATGGAGGAGATTGACATTTTTTGTGATGGTGATGACTCAATACCACCGGGTATTGAGAGTGATGATTTTGACTCCGAAAGTGCCGATAATTCTACTTCCCTTCCAGAGTTCGAATCATTTCATGTTGATTTTCCCAATTCGGGAGATTCAACCATTAATGTGGTGGAAGACATCCCCATTGATGTGCCTAATATTTTGCCCACCCATCCCACCCTTCATATGGATTTTGACTTCATTCCTTTAGCGGGAGTCTCTTTGTAGGATACTTGGCCAAAGTGTGACCTGTTAGCGGGGTCCTTTTAATAGTTGGGGTTAATTCTGAAATAACCCCAACTAACTAGTTGGTGTTAGTTTGGAATAACCCCAACTAACTAGTTGGGGTTAGTTACCACAAGTGGGAGAGGTAAATGCATGAGTGTAAATGAATAAGTGGAGTGCAAGTGTATTGTACTGTAATAATTTGTTGACTTGGTGCAGGAATCAGAGTATTTTTGAAAGGGTTTCATAGTTCGGGTTAAACTCAAAACTGGAAATAGCGTAGATGATTTTCGAAACCACCGATTGTGTGATCTTAAAGCGAGTATCGAGAGTGTCTGGAATCTCTGATCCATTATAGATGCTCCATGTTGGGAATCCAGTAGCTTTAGAGATTCTAACGGGGTTAATCGTCCGTTAGCGTCAATCCATGACTCCCTCAAAATAGATAATGTAGAGCATGTAGATGACTTAAGATTTAACTTGCTAAGTATAGGACAAATATGTGATAATAAGTGCAGAGTAACTTTCTCTGAGCATGATAGTGAAATAACTAAGAATGGTGAAGTCATAGGTATTAGGAAGAAAGGCTTATATTTGATGAAATTAGGAAATAAGCCACAAGACAAGATTTGTCTTGCAACGATTGATGAAAACTCCATATTATGGCATAGGAGATTAGGTCACGCAAATATGCGTCTCATTCAATCGTTAGAATCTAAGAAACTAGTTAGAAACCTACCTAAGCTTAAGTTTAATCAACACTTTTGTAATGCTTGCAAAATTAGAAAACAAGCTCACGCTAGTCACAAAGCTAAGAATATAGTCTCAACGACTAGATGCTTAGAACTTCTTCATATGGATCTCTTTGGTCCATCCGCCGTACGGAGTTACGAAGAAAACCTTTACACCTTAGTCATAGTAGATGACTCTTCTAGGTATACCTGGACAAGATTTCTTAAAAATAAAACCGAGGCTTTCGAGCAATTTGAAATCTTTAGTAGGAAAATACAAAATCAATTAGGTTTTCCAATAGTGTCAATTAGGACTGACCACGGTAGAGAATTTGATAATGAAGTGCAATTTAGAGAGTTCTGTAATGCCAATGGTATTACACACAACTTCTCAGCTCCATGTACTCCACAATCAAATGGCATGGTAGAAAGGAAAAATAGGACACTTCAGGAAATGAGTAGAACAATGTTGAACGAGCAATCTTTACCACAAAATTTTTGGTGTAATGCTGTAGACACTTCAACATAGATTCTCAACCGAATCCTTATTAGAGCCATATTAGGAAAAACACCTTATGAACTCTTGAGAGGTAGGAAACCTACACTTGATTACTTTAAGGTTCTTGGAAGCAAGTGCTTAATTTTAAACACCAAAGACTACCTCACTAAGTTTGACCCAATGTCATACGAAGGTGTCTTTTTAGGATACTCCCAAAATAGTAAAGCCTACATCATCCTCAACAAACATACCATGAAAATTGAAGAATCACTCAACGTGACATTCGATGAAACTCCTCCACCCTCTCAGACATCACCCTTGGTGGATGATGACATAGATGAAGTAGAAGCGGTTAAGATTACCGAAAAGAAAAACCTAGAAAATGTCATTGAGGATGAGATTTTAGAAATTAACGAAATAGTCAATGTTAAGGAATTTAGGAACCATCCATTAGAAAACGTCATAGGAAACCTTAACCAAAGAACTCTTAGGTCACAAGCCCAAAACCAAAGTAACTTCTTTTGTTTTATATCCACTATAGAACCTAAGAATGTAAATGAAGCCTTAACGGATGAAAGTTGGATAATCGCTATGCAAGAAGAATTAAATCAATTCATTTGCAAACGATGTTTGGGAGTTAGTCCAACAACCTAAGTGTACGACAATCATAGGAACTAAGTGGGTGTTTAGAAATAAGTTAGACGAGAACGGTATTGTTTCTCGAAATAAGGTTAGGCTAGTGGCTCAAGACTATAACCAACAAGAGGGCATCGATTATAATGAAACTTATGCCCCAGTTGCTAGACTTGAGTCTATTAGAATATTATTAGCTTACGCATGTGCTTTAGATTTTAAACAATTCCAAATGGATGTAAAAAATGCATTCCTGAACGGTTTAATCAATGAGGAAGCTCACACGTGCAGTACCTTAAAATATTCTTACAAAACAGATCATGAAGTTTCCTTCATGAAGTTTACTGGCATTGGCACGGACGACTTTCTTAAAGATAGGAAAATAGTAGTTATAGTTAATAAAATCTTGTTCTCTATAACTGTGAGCTCTAGATACCAATATGTAACACCCCCATTTCTACATATAGCAGCGGAAGCTAATCTGGGGTATTATTTCATGTTATCATAATCACAATCATAGAAAACGACTCAAAAGAGATGTTTTTATATAACTAAGTTATCATTCATTATTAAATCAGAGTTTTGACAATAAAAGAAAAGTACATAATAACTGTACAAACTTAATAAAAATGACAGGTTCCCAAAGATCTGAGGTTTATTTGTAAAGTAGAATGATAACACTTCAAGATATGCCGAGCCACTTCAATGACAAGGGTTGTTTAGTTACCTGAGATAAAACATGCTTGAAAGTCAACACAAAGGTTGAGTAAATCCCTAGTGTTTAAATAATAGTTTTAATACAAGCTTAACCAGTGGGATCAGTTGTTACACCCATAATAGAAATAACCGTTTCATTGCACTAAGCTCATGACCCCGAGACCAATTTCTACCCCCGCAACTTCCCGTCATTAATCAAACTCTTCTTGAAGAAAGTATGGAAAATTTGCGAACTGATTTTCAAGCTTGGAGTGAAAGTGTTCGACAAAAGAAAGAAGAAGAAGAAAAGCGAATTGCGGGAAAGCAAGCGGATAAAGATCGATATTAGAAGATTCCCATTCGCTATGATGATGACGAGGATGATACTATTGAAATCACACCAGTCTTACCAGTTGTAGAGCCCGAGAACTCTCTAAGTATGGAGGACGAGCCTTCTGACATAATTCCGGAAATGGAATCAGACGAATTAATAATGTCTAGTGTTGAGAACCTTGTTCTAATCCCAAGTGAGTTCGAAAATGATAATGAGTGTGATTTTCCTGAATGTGAGTTCTCTAACATTAACATTCCAGAAGAAGAATCTGTGACTTTCTCTAACCATCTCTTCGATTCAAATGACGATTACATCTCTAGAGACGTTAATCTACTTTTTGATGAGGTGTTAGAGGACATCGAGAACAAAGACTCTTATGATTCTGATCTTGATGACACATCCGTCTTACCAACCGAAGAGCCCGAAAACTCTCTCATAATGGGGACTGAAAAACTCAACACTATTCTTGAAAAAGAATCTGACGAATTCATAAAGTCTAGTGTTTGAGGACTTAAATCCAATCCCAAGTGAGTCCAAGGATTCATCCAACAGTGATAACGATGAACCTTCTTAGATGATTAAAGATCAGAATTCAATTCACCATCTGAGCGGCGATCCCAGCCGTTCTTTCAACCATGTGATCGAGTATCTCTCTCCTTCCCTCACTCCCACCAGGGATAATGATTATATCATAGAAGAGACTGACACATTCCTTCCTCATCATGATTCTACTAAACCAGAAGTCGATGAGGAGATGTTCGATCCGGATGGAGATATCGTTCTTCTTGAAAGATTATTAAATCTTGATTCTATTTATCTCCCTCCTCATGAGCTTAATGAAATCTTTGATCCTGAAGCTGATATCCTTTTTCTTGAAAACTTATTTAAGAACTACCCTTCAGAAGCAAAGAACTTTGAGATCGATTTACTTATTAAGGGACCTTCAGATACCTTTTTAATGGGGGACAAAAGTATCAAATTAAATCCTCCTATTTATCCTATAATAGTAATATTTTTTACTTCAAATTTTAAGACTTCCTTTTATAGGAAGTCCTAAATGCTTTATATTTAATAAGCCTACTTTGTATGCTTTATTTTGAAACCTTTCAGCTTATTATATAAGTTTTTATGGCTTACTTGTGTTTTATCGTATAATTCAGAAGCCCCAATTTTCCAGTAAGAGGTGGTCATAAATGCTAAATCTGAATGAAATAATGTTGTTTGTTTTTCATTATAACCAAAAGTAGAACAACACCACTAAGTTCTATTTTCTTGTTTTAACTTGATCTTTTTCCCATGTAGGTAGAAGAAGCTTTGTCATGGAGATAGCTAAACTACACTGGTAATCACAATTATCTACATATCCTTTCTTTTAACCCTAATTCTTTACCTTATTTGTTTACCTGTGTTTTTACCTATTATTGCTGTTGTTCTTCCTCAAACATCATGTGTTATTTATTTAATACTAGACGAGTACCCGCGCATAGTAGAGGAAATTCCTAGCGGCAAATAATTAACGATATACGATGTTGTGGTAAGTGTTTCGTGTAACGTTCAAAATAGAACGCGAAAACATCAAAATGTAATTGAAAACGATTATAAGATGCGATAATTCAACTGAAAAAAATTCTTAACATATATCAAACAACATAGAAAAATATGCAGTTACTGAAAGTAATACATTACATCAAAATGAATGAAATTATGGTTTTCATATATAATTTTTTTAATTTTTTCAGTACACAACAATAGATCAGTAACAATGTGTTCCTTGTACCTCAAAACTTTTTGATAGCCTTCTTGATGATTACGTATCGTCCCTCTCACCTCATGGATTTTGTGCTGAAATAACCATGTGATGTGAAGATTGTGATTTTGAATAGTAAGTTTTCATATAGTTTATGTTAGTAGTTCCGTGTTTTACATGTGATTGGTGTGAGCTCCAACGTCATTTCAATCTATCTCATCAAGCAACAAATTAGTATAAAATACATCTCGATGCAAATAAGATGAACGGAAAGCCATAAAGAAACTCACATGAATATGCTTGCGCTAAAAGCAAGACACGGTGGTGTTGGCGGCGAATCAGTTGATAGTGGAGGTCTCGATGGCTGTGCGACGAAACCTGTAGTGGTGGTGGTGTGGAGTGCGTGAGGTGAAAGGGGTTGTTTCAATAGGTTGAAATGTGCTGCTAGTTATATGTGAGCTGCGGTTAGGCTGTTATGATAGATTGAAAGGAGCTGGTTCAAGTTTTTAAATGGACTTTATCAGCTTTTTAATGGCCTTTATCATCCGACTATTACGCAAATTATCACTTAATTTTTGTTTGAAATGGTTACAATTAAAACACTTAATTTATCATATCTAACTTTATTTTACAAATTTAAGACACTTAATTCTTCGTATGTAACTTCATTTTACAAATTTAAACACCTAATACTTCATATGTAACTTTATAAAGCATTTAGGACTTCCTATAAAAGGAAGTCTTAAAATTTTAAATAAAAAATATTACTATTATAGGATGTCTTAAACTATTTAGTCTTATATGTCTAAGTTGTAACAACTCATATGAAGAATTGAGTGTATTAAATTTATAAAATGATGTTACATATGGAGTATTAAGTGTCTTAAATTTGTAAAATCAAGTTACATATGAAGAATTAAGTGTCTTCAATTTGTAAAATAAATGTAATATGATAAAGGAGGTTATGCTACAGGAAGTTCGCATTCGTTGTGCCTGCTATTTTAAGTCGGGTAGAATTTTGCTACTCTAGCCCAACTAGATTATACTATGGCGAACACACACTAAGGTCGTACCAGGGCGTGCAATAAGGTGATCCTCTTGGACCTCTACTTTTTTCCATAGTGTTACATCCTTTAGTATGTAAGATTAGAGACTCCTTTAACCTTTCCTTTCAAGCTTGGTATTTGGATGATGGCACTATTAATGGAGATACTTTGATTGTGGGAGAGGTTTTAAAGGTTATTATGGAGGATGGATCTTGTCGAGGTTTGCATTTAAATGTTGATAAAACTAAGGTTTTTTGGCCAAAGGAGGACCCGAGAGTAGGTTTGCGGGTGTTTTCTCGCCTAATATTGCCCAACCCTTGCATGGTGTTAAACTACTAGGTGGGCCTGCCAGCGCAGATTTTGATTTCAGTAGTGAGCTTGCAAGGTTTTCGAGGTTTGGTCGCTTGGATATCTTTATTGTTAAGCAAAAGTAACTGAGAATTGAGATGTCCGCAGTGACGAAGGGAATAGAGGACCAACGGGCCTCTGGTCCAATGGTATGGAGGTTTTACCCTCCTCGGCAATGTCTCAAGTTCGAGCCTTGTCTAGGGCGATAGGGGTTTCCTCCCACGTGTGTAAAGGGAAGGGCGTTATTGCCTACTGGGTTGGACCCAACCTGGTTGTGTGGGCTCGCTATGCCTTGTGGGCTAGGGGCCATGTAGCCATAATTGTCGTTCTAGAAAAAAAAAGACGGAGGTAATAGAGGGGCTTGAGGGTGCTGGGCCCTCCAAAAAACCCAATTGCTATAAAACTTTTCTTATAATACCCCTCCAAGCCCAATTGCTATTGAACTTCTCTTATAATACTTGAGCCCAAAACCAAATTATGACTTAGGTGCATTTCATAGTAACAATGTGATATTTATAACACAACATTTGGAATTTTAAAGTTAATATTATGTTATGTTCTAGTCATTGGAAACGATTTTTGTTCCAAGAATACCAAATTACATTTTATTCAAAAATAATAACAATAAACGAAAAAACAAACAAATTACTACTAAATACACTAGTTTTAATGCACATGCGCGCACGAGACATAGACATAAAAGATGAATTAAGTAATAATTTCATTATTGTGATTTTAAGTAGATTATATGCTTTCTTAAAAACATATAATGTCTATATGTTTTATTATGTTATTTTTACTTTCTCCGTGTAAATCAATCTAAACTCATTTCAATTCTTATAATTCAAATTTCAGACTCTTTTTACTCTCAATATTTTTATTCGAATAGTGATATCTTAATTTTAAATCAAGAAACCAATTACATCAACATGTGCGCACACGCAATTTTAGCAGATAATATAACGGGTAATAATATTTGTATAATTTTGTTTTGAAGTTAAATATTGTTACAATTCATAAATTCATGATTTTGTAACGTTTAATATTTTTTTGTAAAATTAAACTTAACTTTTTAATACTTAAATAGTTACATTACCGATGCACGCGTGAGTTTTACATAATTTTTTCATTATGTGTTAATATCGATTGATATTTGTATAGATTTTTGTTGCACAAAATATTTGATTATGTTTAACTGGAATTTTAGTTATCATGTTCTATACATTATGTGTGTTTAGTAGCACATAACAATATCAAAAAAATATGTGTCTTCGTGCTTTTATTTTTATATTAATAATCTTGTGCATATATATGTTGTATTTTTAAAACAACATATATGTTGTTTTTCTAAAATATAAAGTCTATGAGTACAAACTCCAAGGGGTTATTTGTTAATTTTTTAAAGTTATTAAAAAATATTAAAAATTATAAATTTATACTTAACTCCATATAATTTATTTAAAAATTCAACCTCTAAAGTATTATTCATTACCTCCTTTTTTTTGTAAGTTTTTGTTTTCACAAATTTGACACACATGTTTTTATGTGTTTTTTCTCTCCACCAAAATCTTCCACCAAAAATTTTAATTTTGACCAAATTGGAATTAATTTTGACTTTTTTAAACCAATCACATCGCACAATTTTGCCTGCGTGGCAAAATCAAACTTTCTGATTGGTTCAATTTTTTTTCTGATAACATTTAATCTCATACAAAACTCCAAAATGATGTAATTATTCTATTATATGAAAGATTTATCATGCAAAAAAATTATTAAAAACGGATTTAGTATACTTCCGCACTTATGTCATTAAATAAGACCAAAAGCCTTTAAAATCGGCAGCCCTTGATCACTCCCCAAGAAACCATGACTGCTCTTAAACTCAAAGGATATTCACCTTTATTGGTATGGTTCCCAAACATTTTGTATGAATTCTTTTGTGGTTCTAGCATTTTTCTATATTAGTATACTCTGTTAAACTATTTTTTATTTATATTTTATAAAATTTATGCTGAAACTGTAGTTGATTAGAGGCTATTTGTCTAGATCTATTTTGAATAAGGGGGAAAACACAAGTAGGGTATGGAATGGTATCATACATGGTTTTCCCGCTCTCCACATAACGAAGAATCAGAGGGGCACAACAAAGGTCCCAGTCGTCGTATTGGATTAGCTCATCTAGCAAGTTCACTACTCTATCATGGTCTTGAGTTTGTAGGTGAAAGAGGATGAGAACTATAGGTAAATAGAAAGAACTAAACAAAAAGAAGAAACATGAATCATGTTGAACTCTTACAATTAATGTCTTTATAGTTTTTTGCATAACAGGTTGTTGACTCTTTTTGATTTCACCATACACTTTGAAAGCGTCATTCACTTCGCGATATCTCGCAAGGGTAGAAACAATTGAGTTTCTAAGGGTGTTCAAATCTTTTGGGGATAATGTCTTCTCCAAACCCATAACAACCTGCGCAACAATTTTAAGCAATATTTAAAGGGATTATGATTATACTTTTTGTCACGGGGCTACTTTTTTATTCAGGGAAGTGGCATGTTTTAAAAATTTGGTATTCACATAGGATGGCATATTTTTGTTATGTGAATACAAAATTTGTAAAACATGTCACTTCCCTGAATAAAAAAGTAGTCGCCCGTATCAATACCAAAGCGTGACAAAAGTATAATCATAATCCCTTCAAATATTGGTTGAAATTGTTGCAAAGGTTGTTATGGGTTTGGAGAAGACATTATCCCCGAAAGATTTGAACACCCTTAGAAACTCGATTCTTTGTACCCTTGCGAGATATCGTGAAGTGAATGACGTTTTCCAAGTGTATGGTGAAATCAAAAAGAGTCAACAGCCTCTTATGCAAAAAACTATAAAGACGTTAATTGTAAGAGTTTAACGTTATTCATGTTTCTTCTTTTTTTAGTTCTATTTACCAATAGTTCTCAACCTCTTTCAGCTACATACTCAAGACCCTGATAGAGTAGTGAACTTGCTAGATGAGCTAATCCAAAACGAGGACAGGGACCTTTGTTTCGCCTCTTTGATTCTCCGTTATGTGGAGAACAGGAAAACCATGTATGATACCATACCCTACTTAATTTGTTTGCTTTCGTACATATTCATGCACTTTTACTTTGGAACAGACATGTGGCAAATCTCGCGTTACAGCGTGTGAAAAGTTGGCCTGTTAACAACAGGTGGATGATGGCAAATATCTTTGATGAGGTATGTGTCAAATATGATTAGAGAGACTATATGGTTACAATAATAATATTTAGGAATCAGTAATAAAAATAAAAATTAACCAAGTTATATGTTTGTGGGTAAGATGGACAGTACCCCTAAAATTTTTTAGATCTCACGAGACCCGTTGTACCAACTCTCAGTTTTGATTTGTTCTATTTCATATTAAACACCATTCAAATTGACTTCATTTTGTATATGGATCTTAATTTAGGTCTTTTACCATATTGCAAAAACAATATCGGATAATCCCCAAGATGTCTTGACTCTGAAATATGGGGTGGAACTCTTCCAAGTTATAAGAGGAATTCTAGGAGAAGTGGGAGTCGACCCCACCCGAGAAGTCATATGACACATGCTTGCTATCTCCAATGAAGCTTCCAAGATTTGCTGCAGTTTTGGAGGATGTACCCGCAATCTGGCTTGCGTTACTCCATTCTCAACTATCTGAGGTTAGTTGCATTTCAATACTAATACCAAACACAGATTACTAGGACTACCCTACTTGCCAAAGCCTTCCCATTGGCAATTGTTCACACTAGTACAAAAAGTGTTTTTTAAAGCGGTTAAAAGATGTTTTTTAAAACGGTTTTCGACCGTTCCATAATATTGGGTTGTAAATAATCATGATGCTTTTTTAAAATGGTTCTTAACCATTTTAAATAAACAAGTCTTTTGAAGCGGTAAGAAAGAACCGATTTAAATAATCGTTCCTGATTTAAGAAAAAAAAATATTTTTATTGGTTTTTCCTTTTCAATTTCTACATATGATTTTTGTCTTCACACCAACTATATCCAATAGAAACTACTCATCCTATAAAAGTTCATCATAATATCTACTCAACTTGTAAACAAGAAAGAAAAACAAGTAAATTTATGCCTAAGTTGATCTTGTAATGCAACAATAAAACCACAAACTATGGAATACATTAGAATTTATCAACAATAGTACATAATTAACTTATAGCCAACATACTATTCTACAAAGCAAAGATCTACAAAGTGAAGATCAACAAGTGAAAGTCAATCATCTTCATGTCCGAAATCACAAGATCTGCAACAACACCAACAACAACAACGATAACAACAGAAAAGTGAAGTATTAGATCTAAAAATATCAAATAATTAGATCTACAACATAAGAAACAAACGTAAAACAAGAAAATAATTTTTAGATCTACAACTAACAATCTTTATAGATCTGGTATAACCATTCTTCTGTCATAGCCTCAGCGAGTTAACTCGATGACGATCGAGTGAGCTTTGTTTCGTATTTGTGTGTCTTTTTATATTGAGAAGAGAAAGTGTTTGTGGTTTTTGATGCGGTGTTTGTGTTTTGTTAGATCTTAGAGGAGAAAGTGAGAATCTTTATGTTTTGTTCGTGTTTGTATGTGTTTTTTTATTAAGATATTAAGTTATTTGTGACTTTGTGTTGGGCCTAGTGAGGTTTTTTAGAACGGTTGATAAACACCGTTGCAAAAAATATTATTTAAATGCAAACCGTTATAAATAATAATTATTTACAGCGAGTTATTATAAAACCGTAGTAGTGTTTTTTCTTTTATTTACAACGGTTATATATAAAACCGTTTTAAATTCGCCTTTTTAAAATATAGTTTGTGTACTAGTGTCAGTATTATTAAATGGTAGAATGCAAAAAAAGAGATCAAAGATAACTAACTTAGGCTAGAATTCTTAGAACTCTCATCTAAAAAGGTAACCTTTCTGTACAAATGTTACTAAAAAATGATCTCCCAAATATATTTGCAAATTATGAGTCACATGCCTTAAGCTTAGTAGTTACACAAAAAGGAGAAAAAAACATTATAGTTTGTACCGTTTTAGCACAAAGAGTATATATGCTATATTATATAAAAATCTGGTAACAAACATCCGGAAATCTTGTTGCATGGGCATAGACAAATCGTGTTCTTTAGATGCACCTCACTTGAGTGAGAAACCTAGACAAGTCCTTACGTGCCTGGCCAGGATTGGTATTAAGTGGTTTATTTGTTTTGCAGCATGTACAAGGCTCTGATGGTTTGTGGGGAGGAGAATCTCACAAGCCTTGCGATGTTGATCAACATATCTATCTTATTCGAAAGACATGTGACGATATTAAATACATTCAATATCCTTGAGGGTTCTCTTTTTTTTCTTTCTCTATTTTTGAAGTTTCCAAGAGCATGCGTCATGGAACAAATTTTTTGGACTGACTACATCGGTCCCAACAATGCGAAACAAAGTTGTGTTTGTTTTAGTGGCTCCTATCTTTAATGTTACCACTACGAGTTTACAAAAGTTCATTGTTATTCGATGTTGATGTGGCAACGCTCTTTGATAACAGGTTGGAACGACACCTAGTGCTGTAACCTTCCATGTTTAGACGTTGTTTGGAATTTGCTTATTTAAGTGCTTCAATGCCAAGCGTTTGGCAAAAAAACTGATTCTTTGCATATTTTTAGAGTTAAAAAAGTACTTAAAAATCAGCACACATGAGCACAAACCAAATACTGTTTACATTGTAAACTTTAATGATTATTCCGTACATTATCTTTTTTTTTGTTTAATTTGTATAAATTTAACCTGCCCAACATGTTACCGGTTTATATGAATTTAAATTATACTTTTTGACAATTTAAGTGTACACATACTCTTATACCACAAAATACCTCCCCGAAACACTCGTATTCCCTATTTCATCATTTTCTCCTAATTTTTTCACAATTTTACCATCACAACATGTTTTTAGGTATCTAAGGGCCCATTTGGTAGACGTGTTTAGATGGGTATAGGATGATAGATTTATCAAATACTTTGTTTGGTTTCTTTTTTGTTTTACTGACACGAGATATCATCCCAAAAATGAAATCCAGGATGCATAGGTGGCGTTTGCCCATATCCAACCAATAAACAAATTTCTTTTTATTTGGCATTTTTTCAACATGTTTTATTATTATTTTATTATTTTTTACATTTTTAATTTAAAATAATACATAATTTTTCAATCCAACCACATATAATAAACATAATTCTTTCTCCTAAACCCACTTTAAATCTAAATCTTATACCAAATCCAAATCCTAATCTAACCCCACTTATAAACCAAACGGGCCCTAAATATTTTGGTGATGTTTCACATGTTTTACCTCCTTTGAACGTCACTGGTTGGTTAGGAGGAGGTCAAAAGGGTACATTAAATTGGATTTTGAATACGATCAATTGATGTACTAAAATTATAAATTGCTTGTGTGATGATCCAATTTAGAATTGATGGGCTGGACAACGTGTTAAAGTAGTAACGATTCAACATTTTTTAAAAGGATTGAAAACAGTTTTGGTTCGAGTTCGAGAATTGTTGAGGTTCGTCTGTTAGTGATCGTTGTCATAAATGTACAACTTACTATATTAGTTTGTCTCAAAATAAATATTTACTTTCTAATTGCAACATTTAAACTCGTAATATTAAGTATTAACAATTAAAATTTTTATTTTCAAACCCGTGAAGCAAAAAGAGTAAGGCTTGGATCAAGTAGTTAACACGCTTGCCTCTTCAATCCTTACTTTTGCAAGGCCGGAGGTCCTTTTCTACCTTTGGTAGAACCAAAAATAGTGTCTCTACCTTTACTAGGGGTATGGTTGTCTACGTCTCATCATCTCCCATACATTGTTGAAGATGGTATTGAGACCCATAACCTGTGAAAGACGGTATTGGGAGTTACTTTACTTTACTTTTTTTAACCCATGAAGTGAAACAATAGTTTTACATAAATAACAAAAGTTGTTGATATGTGTTTAATCACATATCAATTTTCCTTATTAAAACGAGCTTAAATGACCAAATATACATAGAAAATACAATGTATTTGTCTGTATTACGAATTGTGTCTTGTAGGTAACAGATATTCATAAAAGGACAAAAACAAAGGCAAAAGGGACAAAACCGGGAACGGGATTGGAAGAGCGTGAGTAACCGAAGCCGAAGGCGTATTCATTTTTAATGGGTCAACCCGTACCCGTTTTGTAGGCCGGGTCAGCCCGTTAACATTTGAATGATATTAATAAATAAGCCTAAAACCTAAAGTCCATAATCCTATTCAATATAAACCTTTATCCGGTCAAAGCCCAAGTCAAAGCCCAAACCCACTACATGTCAAAGTGATATAAACGCAAGGTTAAATTTTACTGTTTACTCTCTTCTCCCTCTCTTTTACACCCTGCAACTAATAACCCAGGGTAAACCAACCCACCCACACACACGTATCCTTCTAGAAGGCTAACCTGCCACGTCTGACACAACCAAGGCCACGCTGGCAATCCTAAAGGTTATCATCGGCTGTTGATCCGTGCAAGAGATCTAAGGGCTCAAATGGGAAGATTTGGAATCAAGGGTGTTGATTAGAGGTTTGAAGACGCTCCTCCAAGCTCTAGAATCATCTCCTCCTCACTATAAATAGAGAGGCAATTTCACACAGAAGATAGTAGTTTTTAGTAGCTTATTTAGTGTAATTTTGCTTATTGTCTTTTTCTATTGTAATTTCATTTTTAGCTTGTAATCTTTTCAAAGTTAAAATTTTTTTAGCTTTTCTTTAAAATCGTGTGTTAAATACCTATTTTACGTGTATGCAAATGTGTTAAAAATGAGAGTAGATACTACTTAATAAGCTCAATAAGCTCACATTACCTTATAAGCTATCACTTATTCAGTTAAGCTTCCCTTAAGCTTAACTGAATAAGTTGTTTGTCACTAATCAACTCAAAATAACTAAAGCCAATTGGAAGATAAGCCAGACATGACATGGCTTATAGGGCTTATTCAGAGCTTTTTCTTTAAGCTAGCTTGTAGATCTAAGCTTGAAAAAACAATTTAGATCCCTGTTTAGCTGGGATCAAGGTACATCTGTTACTTCTCTATTTTAGCTATTTTCTCATTCAGCTTATTAACTTCTTATTTATGCATATTATGTGCTTAATTGTGCTTAATTGTGCTTATTCTGTCTAATGTTAGCTTAATATGTCTAGTTTTTAGTTTAAAATAGTTTAGTTTAAGCTTTAATAGAATATGTCCATTTATTAGTTAAAATAACTTTTTAATTTGGATTATTAGTTGGTGCTTATTTTTCTAAACTTTTTGCTTATTTGTCTTCAATAATCATAGTGCTTAATCTGTTTTCATCTTTTAAAGCTTAATCAGATCTGTTTTAGCTTTTAAATGCTTTCGCTAGATTTAAAGGAGTGTTTGGGTTAAGGAATTAAAAGTGGTAAATTAAGGTTGAAAGCTATTTTTGGTTTTCAAATCAGTTTGCATAAGCTCTTATTAGGACTTAGGATTAGTTTTCTCAAGCTTAGATTAAGTTTTATTAAGTTTTGAAGTTTATTTTATCCATTGTTCAAGTCTGCTAGTCCATATAGGTTTCATTCAGCTTATTTGTTGAAAGTTCTTAAAATCCTATTAGATGTATGGTTTTTGTAAGCTAAACAAGTTTCTTATGCATCAATGTGCATCTGTTTTGAGTTTCTAAACTATGAAAAACCTTAGAGTGTGTTTTAATCAAAAGACAGTCAAGTGGTAGTATTTGTGATTAGGATTAAATGTCCTTATTATGCAGATCATTTAAGGCCTTATTCTAGCTTAATTTATGTTATTATCTGTTGAATTTAGCTCATTGTAATTTGGTTTCAATCTGTTTTAAGTTTTTAAGTAGTCAATAGTAGCTTTTGAGTCTTAATTTTTAGCTTAAAGTTGTCAAATTATCTTTGAAAAAGCCAAAAACAACTAGTGTAGTCTGCCATTTGAATTTGCCTTTCCTAGCTTATTTATTTAGTTAACTTGCTTAATTTTAGCTTATTTGAGTAATTTGAGTCTAGTCCTAAATCTGTTTTTAGCTTTTAGCTTTTTCTTAGTGCTTATTTGTTAGATATCTTAGCTTAAATTTGGTAAAAAGTGCTTAGAATCTGTTTTTTAGTCTATTGTCTTAATGCTTTTAAGTGCTTTTACAGCTTATTTTGTTTGCTTATTTCTTGTCCTTAATGCTTATTAGGTCTAGCTTTAGGACTGTTTTTAGCTTATTAGATTTCTAGTTGCTTATTAAGTCCAAAAAGCCAAAACAGTTTAGTTTATTTTCTAAGTATTAATAAAACTAAGCTGTTGCCTTTTAATTGCTTTTTCTTAGCTTAATAATAAGCTTCAGTCCCAAGTCCATTTGTTAAAATTGCTTATTTTAGCCTTAACTTTAGCTTTTTCAAAAAGAAAAATAAAATATTTTTTTTGCAAAAAGGTAGGTCACAGGACTCGAACATGTGACCTCCCTTACACAACACATACCTTACCACTGCCCTTGGGTCTTTTTTAGTTAATGTCTTGCACTATTTAATTAATGTCTTGCACTATTTAATTAATATAACTTGTTTAGTTTTAGCTTATCAGCTTATTCTAATTTTCACAGCTTATTGGAAGGATCTTATTGTCCCATTTTTCTTTTTAAACTTTTAGAATAGTGTCTAGTATTTTTATAAATTTTTTCAAAATTTTAGAATTAAGTTTAGTATTTTTAATTTTATTTTTAGTATTATTTAGATTAAAAGATAGTTTTAAATAATTAAAAAATTCAAAAAAATATTTTCTGTCTTTTAAAAATTAGTTTAAGTCATTTTAGTTAAGAAATTTGCATTTTGAGTTTTTAGAGTTTTAATTTGTCGTTTTTAGTAAATTAATTAGTAATTTTTAGTTATTAATTAGTTCTTAATTGATTTTAAATGTCGTTGGATTTTTTTAAATTGCCTTTATTTCTAGTTTAGTGTGCCTTTATAAGCTTTCCCTTTGCGTTATTAGATTTAGAATCCAAAATCCAAAATATCGTTTATTCAAGCACGCGATCACTAACCGAAATCAGATTTTCAATTTTCACACTTCGTTGGGAAAACTACTCGGGAACGATTTGAACTTTATCCTTTCCTAAGGGTAATTTTCTAATCGATACTTTCCGGAAATATAGCTTATTAGTAATTGGCTTAATACTCTTTCACAAGAGCGATTTTTGTTATTTTGCTTTTAAATATATATACTATAATTTAAAATATTAAATTTTTGGCGCCGCTGCCGGGGAAGTGTTTTACGATTATCGAGTTGAGGTTTGAAGATTAGTGCATTTAAGATCCTTCCCCGTGAAGTTATCGTTTTATATTCTTTTATATAAAACTATTAAAAATACAAAATATTTTATTTCCACAATTTATTTTTGGATTTATTTTTCTATTATAAAAATATAAAAAAATTAAAAACCAAAAATACTTTCCCTAAAGTATTTAAAATACCAAAAAAATTGAAAAAGAAATCGTGTTGTCAATTGTTTAATCGGCTCACCTTTAGATTAACAAACTATAAGAGAGGTATAAGGAGGGTTGATCCTATGAACTTTGACCCGAAAGGAGAAATTTTTTAAAACGCTTCGCGCTTACTCGCTCATTCGCTTCTTTGTGCGTTTTCTTTGTGTGCACTCGCTCTTCATCGAATTTAATTGTTGAATCTACCAAGATTCTAAAGTGATGTAATCGTAGACGTTCCAAGAAAATAGTCAAACCCGAGCTTCGATCTATTATAGAGACTCGCATTGCTACTATGGCGGATACGCGTACTATGTCGGAATTACTCCAAGCATCCACCGAGGGTTACGGATATGCTATTGTTATTCCCCCTATACTTTCCGAGAATTTTGAGTTGAAAGTCGGGTTACTTTCGCTAGTAACTTCGAGTCAATTTCATGGTTTTGAGAGGGACGATCTTCATTCTCATATTCGTTGGTTTAACAAGATCACTTCTATGTTTAAGTACAAAAATGTTCCACACGATGCTATCAAGTTGATGCATTTCCCATTTTCTCTTGAGGGGGCAACCCGGATTTGGCTTAAAAAGAACCCCCTCGTTCTATCCATACATGGGAAGATCTCGTTTCTAAGTTTGTGAATTATTTCTTTCCTCTGTCAAAGACTACGAATCTCAAGAATGATGTCACGAATTTTCAGCAAAAGTTTGATGAAACATTTAGTGACGCGTGGAACTGATTTAAAGACCTTCTTCATAAATGCCCACACCACGGTTTCTCAGAGTTGCATCAAATCGATGCATTCTACAATGCATTGACACAATCCGATCACGATTCTCTAAATGCATCAGCTGGTGGAAATCTTTTGAACCGTACTCCTCGAGATGCTTTGACGATCATTAAGAATAAGTCGAAAGTTTGAATTTCACAAAACAAACCAATTGGTTCAAAAGTGAGTACTACTATTTCTTCTCCGTATCCTTCTCCGGATGTTACCGCTCTCACCGAGATCGTTAAGGAATTAGTACTTACGAACAAGGCTACTCAACAAGCTACAGTGAAAGCCATAGAAGAGATTTGTGTGACTTATGGTGGACCACATCCCTACTATGAGTGTCTTGCCGCCGGTGGTGACACTTTTGATGCTTGTGCAGCCGTAGGGACCTACAATCAAGGAGGTAACGGATACCGTCCTTAAGGAGACCCGAATTATCATGCTAGCAACCAAATGGGACCACCCGGTTTTCCTCCTTTGAATGTGCAGAACAGTCAAAACTACAACCAGAATCGGTACAATCAAAATCAAGGAAACAACAATTATCAAGATTTGAATTATCAAGCCCCGAATAATCAAGCTCAAGTTGGACCTTCAAATGAGTTATCAAGTTACATAAAAAGTAATGAAGCTACTTTGAGAGCCATGCAAACTCAAATGAGTAATATGAAGTCAGAATTGCGGAACGAGTTCAAATCTTCTTTTACAAATCAATTTTCCTCTATTCAGACAAAAACCAATAAGCTAGAAAATCAAAACAATCAGATAATGAACATGTTAACTAATCTTACGATACAGAGGCAAAGTCCCTCGGGTTCAGGATCACTTCCTAGTAATACCGTTGCTAACCCGAGAGGTGAATTAAAAGCCATTACTACCCGAAGTGGTGTTTATTATGATGGACCTACGATTCCACCTACTTCTTCTCTTCTTCCGAAGGTAGTGGAACGTGAACCGGAGGCGACAAAGGACAAGGTGCAAACTACAAGTAACACACACGTCCAACCTTCGGTTGTCCAAGTTCTTATTCCAGAACCTGATGTTGCTCCAAAGCCTAATCCTAAACCGTCAATTCCTTATCCTTTAAGGCATAACGACCAAAAGCTTCGAGAAAAAATAATAAACAAATGTTGAAGTTCCTTTAAATATTTCAAAAATTACATTTCAACATTAGCTTTGCGGATGCTCTTCTTCACATACCTAAGTCCGCTTCTATGTTTAAGAGTCTCCTTAATAATAAGGAAAAATTATTTGAATTGGCAAATACTCCATTAAATGAGAATTGTTTGGCGGTGCTCCTTAAGAAGTTACCCAAAAAACTTGGAGACCCCGACAAGTTTCTTATTCCTTGTGATTTTCCAGAGCTAGATGAGTGCTTAGCCTTGGCCGATCTTGGCGCTAGCATTAATCTAATGCCTCTTTCCGTATGTAAGAAGCTTTCGCTCTCGGAACTTACTCCTACTCGCATGACTCTCGAGCTCGCAAACCGACCGGTTGCTTATCCGGTTGGTATTGTCGAAGATGTCCTTGTTAAAGTAGGAAAGTTTACATTCCAGACCGACTTTGTCGTCGTGGACTACGATGTTGATCCTTGTGTTCCCTTTATTTTAGGGAGGCCATTCTTGGGGACGGCTTGTGCTCTAGTCGATGTTTATGGAGAAGAGCTTATTTTAAGAGATGGTAATAAACAATTGATCTTTTATGCTGAAAGCACTTCGAAACATCCTCATAAGCATGGCAATGAGTCGATTAATATGATTAATTTCGTCGACATCACATGCACTAGTACAAAAAGTGGCTTTCGTCACACATGTTGTTTTTTGAACGGTCACACAGTCAGATATTTATGTGACTAAATGTACCAGAATAAAATAAATAGTTACACTTGAACTCATTTCGTGTGACCATTTCAGAATTTCGTTATCACACATTTGGATATTTACGTGACTAGAGGTATCTGGTAAAATATTTTTGATCATTTAGTCACTTATAATTTAGGACGTGTGACGGATTCAAATATTTATGAAACATTAGTCACACTACACATATACATATGTGACAAATAAATGTCACACAATTGAATAGTGTGACCAAAATCAATATACGGTGACATAAAGTAATTGTGTATGTGGCTAAATCATATAGTTAAGTTTGTCACACATTATTTAAAAGTGACTGATATTTTTTGCTAAATATTTAGCCACATATGAATTTGAAATATGTGACAACTGAAAAGTAAGTTTGAAGCCTTAGTCATAATATACATTTAATTATGACAAATATATGTCACACATTTGAACAGTGTGACCAAATGTCATATATGGTCACACTAACCATAGATATACATGATTAAGTGTAACCAAAATTCAATACATATGGTCACATAAGTTAATATGTGTGTCTAAAGTTTAGTGTGTGGTTGCTTGCCAAAACCTAATGTGTATAGTCACATTTAATTATTGCATGATCGTGTAACTATAGGCTTTACAATACTCACAACATATCACAAATGTATGACTAAATTATGTTTATGTCCACATTATAAAGGTATTATATGTGACCAATACATTCAAAATAGTCACATGGTGAAATATTCATGTGACTATTATTTATAGCAAAATGTGAACTTAGTACTATCATTAACCTTGATATTAGTCACATATTATTTAAATGTAGTCACAATTTGATACATATGGTCACACATTTCTGATAACTTATGTATTTTTGAGGTGTTAGATATGGTATTTTTTATAGTCTATTTGGTTTGAATCTAATTTGATATTCACACTGCATGAATTGAGTTGAGAGTTGAGACTATTAGTCATGACTCTTCATTTGCCCCCTTACAATGCTGGGATTGTTAATATTCATTTGCCCCAATTATAGATATATAAAGTCATCAAGCGCACCAAACCTGATCAAAAAACACCTAAAAAATTAAAAACCATTTGACTCTTACTTTAACACTCAATCCATCCATGGCATCATCATGTTCCAGTTCGAATGTCACACACACTCCCGTTTTGGATGAGCTATTTGCTGTTAGTGGTGAGACAGAGATACAGAAGGTGATGAAGATTTTCTTTGAGCAACAAATCACTGAGGAGGAGTTGGATGGAAAATATCTTGTGAAAAAAATTGTTGAGGTTAAGGATAGTCTGAAAAGGGTGCGTAAAGCGATTCGTGAGATGGAGAGCAAGAGTGACAAAGAGGCTTGGACTATGAAAATGTTGAGGGTGTTAAAGAGCTAAAGGTTCATTCTGCTATAATGGAGTTGTGTGAAGAAGATTAGGCGTGATGGGTTAGGGGTTTTGTGCTTATGTTTGTGTTTTTTGCGGATGAAGCTGGTTAGTATGACCAGGTTTATTTAGTTTTAATCTTTAACTTAATGTCAATCTAAGCATCTTTTGTATAGTTATATTAACTTGAAATGAAAGTATAATGAATCGTTTAATGGAATGGAAAGTTATATTTTATGGTCATCTTAAACTGTTCTTAATTTTATACATTATACTTGTTTGTTTGCTATTGTGATTGGTATTTACTCAATATTCATGTGATTGTCATATCTATTAAGGAACCATTGTTGTTTCACTAAATAGTTTTAGTTTGGTTGGGGTATGATAAGTTATTATGCATAAGCTTCTTCAAATGGTCATGACTTTAGCATTCAATAACGAAGCTGTTAACCGCATTCTCAGTCAATAAGCTTAGCCAAGCACCAAGACTCTGTAAAAAAATGCTTGATTCTAGTGTGCAAAGCTTAGATTTCAATAGTAGTATCTGTTTAGATTGGGAGATGATTAGTTATTAACCATATGCTTTGCATACTAGAATCAAGCTATTTGGGTCAGCTGGAAATTGGCGCCTACAATACATATAGTTGTGTATAATCTGGAATTGCATTTAGTAGTATATACATGATTCTGCAATGAACCATTTAGTCTAACATTAGATTACCAAAGTCTTATTATTCTAGCTAAGGGGTGTTTTAGATAATGAACTAAGAGGGGAAATGTATTCAAGAGGGATGTATATCAGGGGGCAGACTTTTGCTGTCATTAAAGATTATGATACTTTAAGTTAGGGGAAATTATAGAAGTCTGTATATGTGTTTTAGTTTACATTTTGTTACAGGTTTTGATCTACATATGCTAAGCGATATGATGTTGGGGGCTTATTTTAGATTGAAGATACTGGTTTATGCTCCCCTGAAATTTCAGTAAGTGATGTTTTTAATTACATCATAAAGACAGTACTATAAAGGCCTTTATATTAGTGATTTGAATGTGTTAAATAATGACAGTGTCACCTGGTTTATGAGTTCTGATTTTTGTTTTCATATTAGATATTGTGCGAATGCTAATGTATAAATACAAGTATGACTGTTGTATGTTATGGTTTAGTACCGTTGTTTGTTCTGTTAGTATGTGCTGGTTAGTTCTGTTAGATCAGATAGTGTTATCTGTCATACTTAAATAGTATGTCCATTTCCTTTATAATTTTTGTAATCATCTCTTATTGGTAATATAATTCACATCTTTTACCAAATAAAAAGTTTGAACTAACCTAATGCAAGTGTAGTTAATGTTTATGTCATATTAACTACACTTGCATTGGCAGCTTAAGCACGACACAATATATACAAACACATCAACCAAACCTGAAGTAAACAATTAATATATAAATTAAAATCCTTTACAAGAGTATTTGCAGCAAAACAAAAGCTTAAATAGGTTCTGCAGACAAACATAAATCCATAAACAGAGTGTGACAGCTTTAGCATGACATGCTTCACTTGGATTTTCGTATAACAATACCTTCACAGTCGGTACGATAGTAGTCATCTTGTGATTCATTACCCAAGTCACGTTTATTTACACGTGGCAATATGTTATGATTGTGCTCGTGAATGACTGTACTAAATTCCTCATCGACTTCGTCATATGTATCTTTGTAATTCTTGGATGGTGTGTTAAAGACAATAGACAATCTTTTATCTAACTGGTCTTTCACATAAAACACCTGTCGTGCTTGTGAGGCTAATATGAACGGATCACCCTTGTGGCCTAAACTATTCAGGTCTACCAATGTATAACCCAGATACTTATCGTGTTTGACCCCACCAGCTTTGTGATTAACCCAATCACATTTGAAAAGAGGAATTTGCCTGAAACGGTAATCTAGTACCCATATCTCTTGTAAAACTCCATAATAAAATGCTTTCCTTGTGGTTGCAACTTCTTTGGATATGTGAAGATCTGCTGCCTCAACACTAACCCCACTGTTCTGGTAAACTTTGCCATCATTACTTTTCGTACGAAATGTATACCCATTGATGTTATATGCCTCGTATTTCACTATGGTGGCGCGTGGTCCATATGATATCCACCTTACAGTGTCTGATACACTATCTTTGGATATCTCTAACTCTCTCTCAACCTGAATATCATTAAAAGTATATATTTTTAAATTGCAGGAACAACAAACAAACATTTAAAGAATAGGAGTGTTCCGGATAATGAAATCGTGTGATGGTGGACCTCTATCTAATGTCATATACAAGAGGAACAATTATGATGCAAGGTTCTATGACTGACAAAGTTGCTG
>BQNB010045139.1:0-44461 GCA_026074375.1 Tanacetum coccineum
GGTAAAGGGGTAAAGGGTTAACAGAGGTTAAGTGGGTTTTGGGCTTAGTAATTAGGTCGGGTAAGTATATATTTGACTTTGGGCTTTTTATGGTATTCATAATGTTTTAATGGGCTGACCCGACCCATTAGATGGGTACGGGTTAGCCCATTAAACATTTCTTCGATACCGGCTTTGTCTTTGACTTTTGACTTTGACTTGGTTGACTTTTTGGTTGACTTTTTGGTTGACTTTGACTTTAACTTTTTGACTTTTCACGCTCTTTTCATTCCTGTGCCCGGTTTTGTTTGTTTTTGCTTAATTTTTGTCCTTTAGTGAATATTCGGTACCTGCATAGCATAAATCACAAAACAAGCATATATTTGGCATTTTATATCCGTTTTTGGTCATTTAGGCTTCTTTTTATAGGTAAAAGGTATGTGTAATTAGGCACATACCAAAATCCCTCATACTAAACTATTGACGTGTCCTCACGCAATGCCATAAGTAAACACTTTAGAAAACTAAGAATCTCAATCACCCTCGACTAATTACCTTGAAAAGTAGCTAAGTGTTATCAAGTGGAATTAAAGAATCAATAGTTTTAAAAAGTCCTGTTTTGACCATTTTTTACTATTTATACTTATTACCACACATATTTTTGTATTTTTGTATTTTTCTTATTTTTTATACTTTTCTTTTTAAGCAACTAACTAGAATGTATGGACTTTCGTTATTGTTATAACTTTAAGGGTCACAGAACAAGAAGCACTTTAATCCTAAAATGCCCAAAAAAGGATAAATTCATCGTCCTCGATTTTTCACTTGTCCCAAACCAAGGTTAAAAACAAAATCACCGTTAAATATAAGTAAAGATGCTAACACTGATCATACTTGAAACTTGTAAACTTTTCACACCTGACAATTATTATATCTTAGGAGAATGTGCTATTTTGAATTTCAACCATGGATCAACGTTTTTGCAAAATTTCTATGCTTTACGTTCTACCCAAAAGTAATGAGTTTGAAGGCGAGATCATCCTATGTAGCGACTTTCATTTAGGCACATCTGTTAGGATTAATAAAAGTGACGATCTTATTGAGATAAATATCTTGTAATAAATAATGAAATATTATTGTGGAATATGTTAGGTAGATGGTAAATAGTCAAAGACTATATATCAAAGGGGCTAAATTGTAAATGTCTAGAAGACAAGGGCTCCATGGTCATTATTGTAAATGGGTATAAATACCCCTCCACCTCCTTATTTGTGAGGTATGTCTTGGAGTGTCTTGTGTGTATCTCTAGGTGTTTCTTAATCTCATTCTAATCTTTTCTCTAATCCTCCTCCTCCCTCTTTCTCTCTATACTTTCTCTATCTAGACTAAACACTACATTGCTTATTGATCCTGAAACTCAGACCTAACAAGTGGTATCAGAGCTGCAGGAGCGATTTAGTGTTATTTAGAGAGCTTATTCGGTTAGCTTATTTGAGCTTTATTGTTTCTTTATTGCTGAATTTGCTTATTTGAGCTTATTTTGTGCTTTTTGCTAATTTTGGGTGTGTTTTATGCAACCGAGATTGATTTCTTACTGTTTTATCATAAGAATCTTGGCAAGATTAGTATCGAATTTGCTTATTTGTGCTTATTTTTTACATTCAGCAGCTTTTTACGTTCAAATTCAGTAAAATTTGTTACATTTGGTCAAACTCAGTAGTCAATTGGTCAAATTTGGAAGTTTGACTGGTCAAATTCAGTAAAGTTTGTTACACTTGGTCAAAGTTTGTTACACTTGGTCAAAGTTTGTTTTATCTGGTCAAAATTTGTTACATCGGGTCAAATTCAGTAGTCACTAGCCAAACTCGGTTATATAACTACTTTTATCCTAATTTTTACTTTCAAATTCGGAATTGACTTTGGTCACGTTTTTGGTCAAACTCGGAAACTTAAACTCAAACTCGATATTCATTTTCGGAAAAGACTTGTCATACATTTTTAATAGATCTCAGATTGTATCTGTTTGTGTTTGTGACATCAAATAACACAAAAGATTAATCATCATAGATCCATAACAGATTTCGAAACTAATCTCGGAAACAAATTTGACAACGTTTTCGACAAAGATAAAAGTCCTTTAAACATATCTATATAACACAAAAAGTTAATTGGCCTTAAAGATCTTTAATACACAAAAGAATAATCATTATAGATCCAGATCTTGTTCCAAACTCGGAACCTAATTCCGGTTTAATCACAAACAAGAACACTGACTCAACAACACAATCAAATCCCTCTTTATCAATCAACAACACCGACTCGATTTAATCCCATCCTCCACACCATCAGCCACAAATCCAAGTCTTGCCTAAATCCCATCATCCTCATCGTCACAACATCAATCTCAACTGATTCATAAAGTTCATAAAAACGAAAACTAATAGTGATCTCAGTTTGGTTCGTGTTTGGTATCTCATTAAGATTTGTAGATCTTGAAAGATTTTTTTAACACAATCGGACCAAATCATCATAGATCACATATTTTTTTTAGAAGCTTAACTTCTGTTGGATATTCGAAAACGCAAAAGAACCAGACAAGAACAACTAGTGTACATGTCCTTCTTTGTTTTGATTTTACAAGAACAAGACACAAAAACAAAATCTTAAAACCTACATGTACACAAAAGTTCATCACAAGAGTGTGCGTTGGTTTGTGTTTCGTTTCCTCAAGAAGCAAAGAAGATTTGAGTTTCTCTATTTTTGGACAAACTTTTTTTTGTGGGTCTGTGTGAAAGAGGCGCAGTTTATTTTTGTGTTTGAGAGTGAGTGGCTGCGTGTATTATGATAAAGTCATTTAGGGTTAGTGTTTTGTGTGAGGAGAGTGAAATATAACATAAAGAGAGGCGTGTGTTTTTGTAGTACCAGGGTTATTGTGAGATTGAATGAGATTTGTGAGTGTGTGTGACTGAGGTAATAGCAGATATAGGGGTGATATATGTGTTGTGTGAGTTATCAAAGAATTGAGTTCGTTTTATGATAAGTATATTAGGGTTGAGGTTGTGGGCCTGATCGAATTTTAACTATTTTTTTTTTGTTTTTGTTGGGCCGAGTTTGTTGGGCTGTTTAATGTATTTGGACTTGTGACAATATTGTGTGTATCTGCTTGTAGTATACATTTAATTGAGGTACAAGTTGAGTAGAAATTCATTCTCTGTCAAAAAAAATTCATTCAAGTGTGTTAGTATTCGAATTGAATTTAGTTTTGAGATATCATTTGAGTTTGTGTTCGTGATTGATTTGGTAACTTGTGTGATATTTTGGATCGAAAGTTTTGAAGTTTGTGTAGGAAATTTTTGGGTTCGTTGTGATTAAATCAGAAAAAAATGGGATCAAACGAGGAAATAATTCAATTACTTCAAAAGACACAAACGATTTTCAAAACAAAACGAACGTGACAAAGAGGAAAAATATTTTAATGATATTATTCAGTTACAAGATAAAATCAAAGATCTTGAAAACGTTGTTTGTAAAATAGGCAGATCAACTGACACATTTCGGTTGCTTACAAATGAACAAAAAGCTTTTCGGAATAACTTACATAAGTCGGGTGTGGGATATAACGGTTCTTGTGTTCTTTCACAAGCTTATGCTAAAATTCCTAAGTTATATCGTGCTTATGAACTTTGTGATAAAAATGAACAACTGGATGTGTTTGATTCTGAGGAAAAACTTCCTTTTGAGGATGTGAAAAAGAGTCAATTAAAAATGAATGAGTTTCAAAAAGATGAAAAAATTCAAGAGCTAAAGATTCAACCAATCGATTACGAAAAGTTGAACAAACTTTATAAAGACTTTGTTCCTCAAAAAGAGCTTTCTGAGATTTCTGTTAAGCAAACATGTTCTTCGTCTTCTTATATTTCCTTTGTTAATATTCCGGAAACAAAAACAATGCCAAGTGAGTTACCTTTGATCAATGAATTATTCAATATAAAAGTTGGATTTGAAAAGTTGTTTCTCGTTAAAAAAAACAGAAACAGTAAAAGGGCAAGCATTTTTTACACATCACCGACAGAGATTGAACGTATTGAGTTTTGTCAAAAACAAGTTAAACCAATTCTTAATGAATTACAGGTTTACTTTGATGACTTTCAGAATCTATTTCAAAGGGATATAAAAGAAATGAAAGATGCGTTTGAGCAAAATGATGTCTATCTTGATGAAATTGAGAATCAAAATGATTTGTTGAAAGATCAACTTTTGGAAGCATCCTTAACTGAAGATATCAAGAATCTTGTCATAACTTCTTGTGTGGAAATAAGGAATAAGGATTTACATGATGAAATTGAAAGAATTTCAAAAGAGTCAAAAGATGTTTCAAATGAGAGTAAAACAGTTGATACGGCTTGTAATGATGCATTTGAAGTCAAACAGGAATTGTCAAAAAGAATTGTTGAATTGGAAAAAGATTTGTCAAAATCTGAGGCAAAGTGTATTGCTTTTGAAATCGTACTCAAACAAGTCTCAGAGAAATACACTTCAACACAAGTCTCGAGAAAATAATTCTTTGAAAACAGTGCAAAAAAATGAGAATTTTATGGCATCATTACAACTCGAGAATGCTCATTTGATCGGTTCAAAGGTCAAAGGTTGAGACTAATCAATGTGATGAAGTCAAAGTTAAGGACGATTTTGATGAAATTGAAACTAGAAACATTGAGTTGGAACATCGAGTGGCATCATTAATCAAGGAGAATGAACACTTGAAGTTGACTTACAAAAGTTTGTTTGATTCAATCAAGAACTCGCGAGTTCAAACAAAAACTTCAAATGTAACACAAAACGAGACAAAGAATCTGAAGTCTCAATTGTTTGAATTTGCTGAAACAAAGTTCAGTAATATTTTAGAAAAGATTGAATTTTTCAAAAAGTCACCGGGGGAGAAACAACATCTTTTTGAAAACAAAACAAGTGTTTTTCAAATAAAGATTGATGAGCTGGAAAAGGTTTTAACTCAACAAACAAAAGATTTTAATGCTGTCAAGCTTGAATTGTTTAACAGAACTGCTAAATTTGAGGCGTATTTTGAAAAACTTGAAAAAAACGAAAGTTGTTCTTGAACGACAATTGGCTCGTAAGGTTGATGAATCTAAAGCTGAAAAGGATCAATTTTTGAAAGAAATTAATCATTTGAGAACTCAAGTGGAAAATCTGAAAGGAAAGTCTGTGAAAACTAAGTTTGATAAACATTTAATTTTAGGAAAACCACCAGCTGATAAATTGTTGATAAACTCTTAAATTTCAAAATCATGGTTTACTCCCAAAGTTGAAATGCAAAAGAGTTTGTCAAAACCAGTCACTGCACAGTCTTTTCCTAAAAATTAAAAAGATCAGCTTTTAAAACGAATTGCATATTTGGAATCAAAATTGGCATCACAAGATATTCGTTCTTGTCAGAAAGAATATCATGAGTTGAGAACTTTGTAAAATGCTTTGAAAGTAAAGTTTGATTCTCTTAATCGGAAAAGAAGGGAAACCAATGTTTTAAAATCTTCAAAACCTAGAGAAAGTGTTTTGGAAAAGGTTCACACGGGTGAATCTTCAAAACCGTTTTCACGAAGGGTTTCTTAGTTTACAACCTATTCTTTACAAAAAGATAGGAAGTTTTCTAAGAAATCTCAACGTTTTGAAACATTTTCTCCTTAAAAGGGTTTTAATACATGAGCTTCACATGCAAAGAATCAAGTTTTTGAAACATCACACTCTTGTTTCACACCGGTAAAACAAGTGTGGAGGCCAATTAAGGAATCTCAAACTTTTGGAGCATCTACTTTTCAAAAGAGTTTTAAGACAAATACTTTAAAAGGAAAGAATCAAATTTTTGTCACTCCACATTCTCGTTTTACAATGGTAAAACAAGTGTGGAGGCCAAAGCAAAGTCATTCGAAATCTTTCAAATATTCCAAATCAGAAATGCTTTCGATGCAAAACAAGAATGACTTTGCTTCAACCATCAACAAGAAAGGAAGAGTTTCAAACGAAACAAATTTTCAGGATGTTTCATCAAATGACATTAACAAATGGAAATCTTCTTCTTCAACAAGATTTAAAACTCCATTTGAAACACCAAGTTTCAAAAATCAATGGAAAATCAAGAGGAATTTTAAATCTCCGTTGATTCCACGAGAGCTGTTTTCAAATGAAACACCGGTTTCAAGCCCTCGTTGGAACTCAACATCTTTACATCGACTTGACACAACTTTCAATTGGTTTTCAAAATTTGGTAAACCCGTTAGCACCGTGATTAAATGGGTTCCAAAAGTTGTTGTCTAAATTCGATGTCAATGGTTTGTAATCAAATGTTAGATTGCAACCCGGTCTTCAAATAAAAGGGAAGTACACGTTTCAGTGTGCTTTACCTTAAAAAAGAAGAGAAATCTTCTTGTTTTGAGCAAAATTTATTCATCTTTAAAAAAAAGATTTTCAAAAATGTTTCAAAAGTTTGCTCACCAAAATGGTTTGTTATTAAATTTCAGTAACAACCCGGTTTTCAAATAAAAGAAAAGTGTACGTTTCAGTGCGCTTCATCTTTAAAAGAAGAGAAATCTTCTTTGTCCCGAGCAATTTTTTTTATCATCATCTTTTCAAAAATGTGTGCTCGGGACATTCGACTTCTAAGTAAATGTCAGCTTAGGACTCGTTCTTCAATTAAAGGAAAGTGTACATTTTTGTACATTTATCCTCACAACGGGAAGTTTACAACTTCTTGGACTTGAGCTATTTCATTTAAGATATTCAAAATCTTGAGCTCAAGTAAAATGGTATACAAAAGTTGAAAATGTTTTGAACAAATGAATAATAATCGATTTAAAAGAAGTTGTGGTCAAGTATGTTTATATCGATAAGCGTGCAAATGGTGAAGATTGTGTCCGGTTACGACCGTTTCCTGAAATTAACAGGATGAGGAGTGAGCAATCTACTGACCATACGTTTTAGATATTTATATACTTTGACGCAACTATTTTTCAAATTTGTTTAGAACATTCAAAAAGGTTCCAAATCATAATCATGCTATATCCGTTTTCTCCCATGTGTTTTCAAATTCTCATATAGCTATTTTAATCCATTGATATCAAAAATATCATTTGGTATGCTATTTTTGAGGGGGAGAAAATTGGATTAAAATGTGATCAAGAAAGATAAATGCTTAAGTGTGTGGAATATCAAAGTGATCTAAAAGACTCAAAGTGCAATCAACTCTTTCCTCCATGTGCAAAATAATTTTGAATATCAATGCACATGTGTAGGGGGAGTATTTCTCAAAAAGTGAAACTTTCAAAGTGTTAAATGTTTTGATTTATATCAAACACTTTGATTGATTTTCAAATGGTTTTATGGTTTCGATCTTAAATACCCATCAACCAACTACCTCACAATGATCAAAGAAGAAATAAGGTGGTAAGGTTAGGTATTATCCCATGATCCAACCAGAACCGGAGGGATCTACCCAGGGACATTCCATAGATAGAATATAGGTCCTTAGGTATGATGGAGTAGAATGTGAATGGGAATAATGTTAACTAAGGCATGAGTTATCATCGGAACAATCACAACAAGATGATAATGAGGACGCGTTAGTTTAACATTGAAGGGGTTGAAGAATGAAAAAGAAATATATGGATAAAGGGTGAAAAGAAAGAAGCCCTCCACAAACTTTAGGCAGAAACCGGGTCAATACATAATCTATCGAATATCACAAAGATGATATTTGGTATTGAAGAAAGACATCATGGACCCAGTGATGCAATGCACAACCCTTCCCAGCCACTCAAGATTCTCTCAAAAGAATTCTTGTTTCATTGTCACGGAGATTAAATGCATAATCTATTGACATCTCACTCCGAGATTGTTGATATTGAAAAGGTGGCAGTCTGCTCCAGCCTCCGATCACTAAAACCAAAAAGCACTTATTGAGTCTAGAGCCAAAAGAGATCAAATCATAAATCTCACATAGGACACAAAAGTACATTTGTATTAAACATCAAAGATACAAAAAGGTACAAGAGTCGCTTATATGTCTATGTGACATTGCATGTCTTTGTGACATTGCGCGGAACATTCAATAGTGATACTTAAGTAAAGTATTCACAATGATGAATGGAAATCCTACCAGTGCTAACATCAAGCCAACGCTGAACGCAGGTCACTAATTTGAAAATGATTGTTTAATGATTCAATTAGTGTTAACTAGCACTCTAAGTGATCTAGTAGTTATCGTGTTTTTTTGAAATTTGTTTTCGAAAAACACAAACAACATTTCCTTGATTTATTCAAGTGAAGTGTTAGATTACCAAGGTTACTTATGATGTCACAATATTGATAAGGGGAGATTGTTGGAATTGAAGTTAGTAGTTGACTCTCATGCTTAGAACGCACTCCACACATGACTTCACTATCGAATATTCAGGCGTAACATGATTATGATTATGTTTGATGGTCATCAAATACAATCAGGGGGAAGAGAAGTGTTCAAGCTGGATATTTTGATAGATTACAACATTTAGGGGGAAGAAATGTAAAGTATGTACATATGAATGGTTGTTTATTTAAGGGGAAGCAATTGGGGGGAAGAACATCAACAACATCTCTACCTTTCAGAAGCAAGAACACCGTCATATTCATTCCTTCATTTCTCATACTCAAAGTTCAAAGATACACTTCCGCAACTCTAATAAATTAAAGAACTTTCTCAAATCGTCAAGTTGTTGATCAAGACAAAGGTTCTACATAAGGAAGATTGTAAGCTGTAAAGAAAGTATGAGTATGTTAGTTAGAAGCTGCAAAAGATAAATCAAGATGGATTCACGGTAAAGAATGATGATTTGAGAAGATCTCAAAGGCAAAGACGAAAGAAAATAAAAAGATCAAGATCAAGATCACAAGAGCATGATTGGAACAAGACCAATATTACACAACAAGGACTTAAGGACAAACACGCGTTATAGTTCAAAAGATCAAAGTCACAAGAGAGATCTCATGAAAGTTCAAAGATCAAAGTCATAAGGGCGGAGATGATCATCCTTTAGGGGAAGATTGTACGAATAGGATATGATGATCATTATGCAAATTACAAGAGAGATCTCAATGATCGTCCTTGGGGGAAGATTGTTTGGAATTAATTAAAAGTGACGATCTTATTGAGAGTCTTGTAATAAAATAATGAAATATTTATTGTGTAATTAGTTGGTAGATGGTAAATAGTCAAGACTATAAGTAAAAGGGGCTAAATTATAAAATGTCTAGAATGACAAGGGCTCCAGGTCATTCATTGTAAAAGGGTATAAATACCCCTCTACCACCTTATTTGTGAGGTGTGTCTTCTATGTGTCTCTAGGTGTTTCTTAATCTCATTCTAATATTTTCTCTAATCCTCCTACTCCCTCTTTCTATCTCTACTTTCTCTCTTTCGACTTAACACTATATTGCTTATTGATCCTGAATTTCAGACTATCAGGTGTTTGTGAGTGTATTGGTAATAACTTGGCAAACAGTAAAGAAATTATTATGCCTTAGAATTATCTAAGTCAACATGCAGAATGTAACGGTTATTAAAGTAAGTGGTCGGTCTTACGTGATACGGACTTTGTATCGTAGATTTTATAGGCTAGTTGTGGAAACACGGGGCTTGGAACATTTAATATATAATTGTCTATGTTTGGTAAAAATCCATTCTAAGCCAAGCCCAGCCCAAGTAGAAAGCCCATAAGCCTAATCCAAGGCATGACACTATATATAGGACCCTCCTAGCATGTTAGGAGGGTGTTGGTTTTATTTGGTAAGAAAGTGTTTCCTTTCACCTCCTCCTTCTCTCAACATTTATTTCTCTCTCTACTCTCTCTCATGGTTTCATACTTATTTTGGCCTCCCGACCTCTGAATCTTGGTTTAGATAGTGAGTTTTATGGTTTAGATAGTGAAAAATAAGTAGTACTTGATCATTACTCTAACAAGTGGTATCAATCGCCAGGGGTAAATTGTTTTTTATTATGGATCGTGTTTTAAAGCTTATTAGTGTCAGTTTTTTAGCTTATTTCATGCTTATTTATGTCACACCCCCAAAATGTCGCAGCGGAAGGGTATTTGGGGGTCGTGACTCATAATACAAGAACCTCAAGATACAAAGAGTACGACCTCTCTTGAGTCATTTTAGAATAAGTACATCGTTGATTTTAATTGAAAGATAAAGTTTACATAAAGTTAAAATAATCAAAGTCATAACGGAAGCTAAAGTTACGTTTTATACACTCAACGATGATTATGATGAAATTCCACGTGATGAGGACTCAAACAGATGACATGATCATTGGAACCGTAAGCTACCGCTTACTGCGTAAATTATTGACCGAGACAAACATGCTTAAAACGTCAATAATAATGTTGGCGAGTTCATGGGTTTAAAGTAAACAATAATGTGGACTACAAGATTTTAAGTGTATGACCATTATAACACATACAATGTCATATAAAAATTTATTGTTACAATTGCACTAAGCTCATAAAACCGAAGCCTTAATAAAATAGTGTCTTGCAAATCAATGCAAGTCCTAAGTTCTCCAAATGGTATACGTCTGTTTGACCAGTACAGTCGTTCAAGTAAGCGCTACTTACCCAAATGGGGATGTCAATCCTAATAGATCTATTTACAACATGTCACACCCCCAAACGGGGCCTAGTCGGAAATACGTGTCCGGGGGCGTGACGTCATAATACACATCACACAAGATACAAAGAACGACCTCTAAGGGTACGTTTGAAAATCCAATATCGTTGCATTAATTAAAATAGTTAAAGTTTGACATAAGTTTAAAGATAATATGCAGAAGTGAATAAAAGTTTTAGAAATTGACAACGATGTTTAAACAGTAGATAATAGCATTTCTTGAAAATCGGCCCAATGCATAGCGACACCAAATAGCAAGCAAAGACATCCACAGCTAAGCACCTGAGAAAAACATGCTAAAACGGTCAACATAAAGTTGAGTGAATTCATAGGTTTGAATTTAATATTAAAAGTGGACCACAAGTTCACAGTACGCACGTGACAGTTATAACAGATACAACTTCACATAAAAAGAATGTATTTACTGTTGCACTAAGCTCATGACACCGAAGCTCAATTTAAAAGGAAGCATTTTATATGCCAAATAGTATTCCACGCCCTAAAGGTATCTGACCAAGATCACCTATTGACATTCCGACATGGTATATATCCGTTTGTTCGGGACCTCCGAATCTAGTAAGCGCTACTTACCCGGATAGGGATAATTACTCCCAATAGATCTATTTACAACATTCGCGCTCACTTAACCAGTACGGTCGGTTAAGCAATTGACGGTTCATGATAATTCGGGCATTAGTGGTCTATTCGCTACTTAGGCAACACGTAATCAGGAAAAGGAAACGTAAAGTAACTGTGTCCATAGTTTGAAAACAAGCAATGTTTCTCACCCCAAAATAGTAAAGTAAAAGTAGTAAAACATGGGGCTATGAACTCACCTTAGCAAAATGAGCAAATGATAATCACGCAAGTAAAAGGTGATATAGAAATCTAGCCGCGACCTAGAATAATAACGCGTCTTAGAAACACGGAAAGCATGCCAAGAATTGCACAATATGTTCATCACCGAAAGACATCCATGTGTGTTTGCTTTAGTTTAATTAACAAAACATGATGAAATGAAATCATATAGTTTTTCATTAAGTTTCGGCGTTTATCCAAAAGTTTCCAATTTTTTTAGTAAGTTTCTATTTTAGGAAAGTTTTTAGTTTCGGTACGTTAATACCGTCCTTTATATTTGTTAAGTTTCCATAACTCAAAACGCACTAACTAGCCTAAATCGCTCAACTACTATGTCCGTTCCGCTAGGTTTTACCAAACTTACTATTTTTAGTAACTTTAACGCTTTTCCTAAAATATGTTAACGACGTCATTAAACAATACCAATCAATATATATGTGTTACTATATGTTTCGCTAATGTTTAGAAAGTCCAAAAATGTCCGAAAGTGTCCAAAAACCCATTTTACTATTCACATCAGCAACTATTCATTTGGTTTCGTCGAAAAACGTTTCATGTTTCATTTGGCCATAACTTGGTCGTTTTAAATCCATTTTTAAAGTGTGATATATGAAAATCTATCTACTCGAAACAAGCTATCCAAAAACTACCTTCTCGCCTAATGAAAACATTTTTAGGTCGACCAAAACCTCAAAACAAATTTGGATCAGCAAGCACTTTTTGTCAAAAACGCAACCAAAATCCACCCAAACTTCACAATAGTGCATAATCTAGCCTAATCTCCATTCACAACTAAACCACAACAAAGCCACCATTAAAATAACCTCTAATCCATATCTCTATTGTTGCAATTCTCTTTTTTCTCACTCGCATCTCACTAGAACATAATTTTTATACTAGTGTAAATAAATGGTACATCATTAATTATAAAATCGTGTGTTTTATCCTTCCAAAAATTTAAAACACTGGGGGGGGGGGGGGGGACATATGGATGCATGGATCTTGGAAACATATAAGAAGAACATAGAAAACTACAAAGAAAGATTCAAGATACTTACAAGAATAAAGAACAAGAAGTAATAACACAAGATCTATACCCAATTCAATAGATATGAAAAACTAAATAATAATCAAAACCTAATTTGTTGATCTTGTATAAAACTCTTAAATCAACGGAACCAATACTGAAAACACTTTTAGGTAACCTTAGAATGAACTTAGATGCCTTTGGATCTTGATAGAAATCAAAACTATGGAAAGTATATTGTGTGATGTATGGGTGTAATTGTGCCGTGGCCAAGAGGGAGAGAAAAAGAAAGGAATAAAATTCTTGTGGTGGCTCTGGAAAAATGATAATGGAACCCTAAGTATTGATATGTGTTGGTATTTATAGGCCAAGAGCTAGAGTTTTGAGTCACTACTTGATCAAGTAAGCAACCAACACACACCAAGAGTGTGTGTACGTGTGGTTCGGCCGAACCATGGCTACAAGGACCATGTGGTTCAAAATTTTGGTCCATGGTTCATATTATGTCTCAAATTTGAATTTCCAAGTCAAAAGGTGGTGCATAAGTCCAAATGATCACATGTCCAAGTCCTCCATAAGGACATGTGCATGAGAATTACTTCCTCATATGTCATCTTTCATGACACATGCATTACTTATTTCAAAGATGCTCCTTGATTTTTTTTCAAGGATTCATGGTGCATTTGGTTTAGGTTTAGGCATCTAATATAAGGAAGGGGAGGGATATGAACGAAATCTTTTCCTTAACAATATGAGATAGACGATAACTAAAGTTTACACAAAAAGATTTCGAGTTTTTGAGGTTCCATTAGGTCAAAAACGCAAAAAACGCAATTTAAACGTTAAAGCGTAAAAATAAATATCGGGAGTGATCGTAAACTACGAAACACTTAGAAAATATAATATAACTCATATAATATCTAAACTAATAAATATCCGATGTCAGAACGCGTCCGATGACGTTTTTCAGATTTACGCGGGTTTACTTCCCGGTAAACTGCCAGATTCAAACGTAACGTATAAAAGTAAAAAAATAATTGTCAGAAAAGTTTAAAATATTACCCTGAAATTCTCGGGGTGTGACATTCTTCCCCCGTTAGAGAAGCTTTGTCCTTAAAGCTTAAGACGTGGACGAAGGATTTGCGAAAAGGTGAGGGTACTTTTTCTTTATTTGGTCCTCGCGCTCCCAAGTAAACTCGGGTCCTCGTCTTGAATTACAACGAACTTTCACAATTGGAATGCGGCTTTGCTTTAGCCGTTTAACTTCTCAGTCCATAATTTTAACTGGTTCCTCAATGAAATTAAGCTTGTCAACAATCTGAATTTCTTCCAACGGAATAGCTAGGGGTTCGTCTACGAAACACTTCTTCAGATTGGAAACATAAAAAGTATTATGAACTCGGCTTAACTGCTCTGGGAGTTCAAGTCGATAAGCAAGCATTCCTACTTTAGCGATAATATTGAAAGGTCCTATATAACGAGGGTTCAGCCGAAATCTAGTAAGCGGCACTTACCCGGATAGGGATAATTACTCCCAATAGATCTATTTACAACAATCACGACACACCTTAACCATCAGTTGGTTAAGAGCAAATAACGTTTCTTGAATAATTATCGGGGTATGCATTAGTGGTCTATTCGCATACTTATGCAACACGTAAATCAGGAAAAAGGAAACGAAAAGTAATTTGTGTCCATAGTTTGAAAACAAACAATGTTCTCACCTCAAAAAAGTAATTAAACAGTAGTAAAACATTGGGCTATGAACTCACGCTTAGCAAAATGAGCAAATGCTAATCACGTAAGTATAGGTGATTAGAAATCTAGGCCACTAGCCGCGAACCTATAATAATAACGCGTCTCCGAAACACGGAAGTATGCCAAGATACGTGCACAATAATGGTTCCATCACCAAAAGACATCCATGTGTGTTTGCTTTAGTTTGATTAACAAGACATGATGAAATGAAATCATATAGTTTTTCTTTAAGTTTCGGCGTTTATCCAAAAGTTTCCATTTTTAGTAAGTTTCTATTTTAGAAAAGTTTTTAGTTTCGGGAGTTAATACCGTCCCCTATATTTGTTAAGTTTCCATAAGTCAAAACACACTAACTAGCCTTAATTACTTAACTTCTAAGTCCGTTCCGCTAAATTCTTACCAAACTTACTATTTTTAGTAACTTTATCGCTTTTTTTTTCAAAATATGTTGACGGCTTCATTAAACAATACCAATCAATATATAAGTGTTACTATATGTTTCGCTAATTTTTAGAATGTCCAAAAATGTCTGAAAACCCGTTTTACTATTCACATCAGTAACTATTCATTTGGTTTCGCCAAAAAATGTTTCAAGTTTCATTTGGCCATAACTTGGGTCGTTTTTAATACAAATGCGTTATAAAGTTGTGGATATATGAAAAACTATCTATTCGAAACGAGCTCTTCAAAAACTACTTTTACGCCTAATGAAAACATTTTTAGGTCGACCAAAACCTCAAAACAAATTTGGGACAACAAGCACTTTTTTGTCAAAACGCAACCAAAATCCACCCAAACAATCACAATAGTGCAAATCTACCTAGCCTAATCTCCATCACAACAAAACCCACACCATAAAACCAACTAAATCTAACCTGAATCCCTTCATTTCCTATTGTTGCAACACTCATCAACCTTTCATCTACCAAGAACATAATCTTTAAATCTATAACATAAAGTATTATCATTTTTTTTAATGAAATCGGACCTTTAAAAAAAATCAACAAAAATTAAAAACAACAAACATATTGATGTAAGGATCTTGAACATATAAGAAGAACATAAAGAAAACCACAAAGAAAGATTCAAGATACTTACAAGAATGAAGAACAAGTAGTGAAATCACAAGATCTATACCCCAAAATAATAGATCTAGAAAAACCCCAAATAATAACCAAACCCTAATTTGTAGATCTTGAATAAAACCCTTAAGTCAAAGAACCAATACTTGCAAACACCTTGGATGATCTTAGAAATTAACTTAGAATGAGTGAATCTTGATAAAAATCAAAGATATGAAAACCCTAAAAGGGTGTGTTTGTGTCGTGGCCTAGAGAGCAAAGGAAGGGAAGAGAGAAAATTTTTGGAGACTATAGAACATAATGAAAACCTAAAATGATAATGCTTAGTATTTATAATTACAAGAATTGTTTTTAGGATTACATGGTTTTAAGTAACAAGTGATCAAACACAATAAGCATCCAAAAGGAGTGTGTGCACCTATACCTCGGCCGAACATAGCTACAAAGTGACATATGGTTCATTTTTTGTCTTGGTTCATAATACTAGGTCTTAGATTTTGAATTTTTGGTCAAAATGAGAAGTCATGTGATCAAATGGTCACATGTTCTAGTCAAATGGTGATATTTGTGCATGAAATGGACACTCTCATGTGTCACTTTCACACACATGCATGGTAAGTTCAAGAAAAGATGTCATTTAATTAATTTTAAGGCTTATGTGTATTGCATTGTGTTTGAGGTTTTTTTTTTTAGGCATACCTAAGAATATACGAGGGGGAGGGATATGAATGAAAATTTTCACTTAAGAATATGAGATGGACGATAACTAAAGTTTACACGAAAAGATTTCGAGTTTCCGAGGTTCCGTTAGGTCAAAAACGCAAAAAACGCAATTTAAACGTTAAAGCGTAAAAATAAATATCGGGAGTGATCGTAAACTACGAAACACTTAGAAAAGATAAAATAACTCATATAATATCTAAACTAATGATTATCCCGTAGCCAAAAACATGTTCGATAATGACGTTTTTTCAGATTTAGAACGCGGTTAACTAACCCGAAAACCGCCAGATTCACACGTAACATTATAAAAGTCCCAAAAATATTTGCAGGAAAAGATAAAAAAAATTGACCTGAAAATCTCGGTGTATGACATTCATCCCCCCCCTTTAAAGACCTTTATCCTCAAAGCTTAAGACGGATGAATGATTTAGCAAAAAGATCAGGGATACATTTTCTTCATTTATTTTGGTCCACGTTTCCCAAGTAAACTCGGGCCCTCTTCTCGAAATCCAATCAGACCCATTCACGATTGAATGCGGCTTTTATACTATAGCCGTTTAACTTCTTGATCCATAATTTCAATTGGTTCTTCAATGAAATGGAGCTTGTCATCAATTTGGATCTCATCCAACGAAATAGCTAGGGGTTCGTCTATGAAACACTTTTTCAGATTGGAAACATGAAAGGTACTATGAACTCCGTGCTTTAAACCGCTCTTGGGAGTTCAAGCGCTAGAGCAAGTGTTCCACGTTTAGCAATAATCCTAAAAGGGTTCCTAATATAACGAGGATCAGCTTCGCCCCGTTTCCGAAATATATCACCAGCTTCCCTGCGCCACTTACACATGACCTTGTCTCCAACCTCACAATTCTAATGGCTTAAACGCCTCTTATAGTCGGCATAAGATCCTTCTGCCTATCTCGGGTAACTTGAGTTCTCTTTTTTATTTGAATGATATTCTCAGTTGTTTCTTGAATAATTTCCGGACCAGTGAGCTGAGCGTCCCCAACCTCAGTCCAACAAATAGGCGATCTACATTTTCGGCCATAGAGAGCTTCAAACGGTGCAGCCTTGATACTAGTGTGATAACTGTTGTTGTAAGAAAACTCCACCAAAAGTAGGCGTCTATCACATCCTTTCCCAAAATCCATCACACAAGCACGTAGCATATCCTATACAGTCTGGATGGTTCTCTCACTCTGACCATCAGTCTATGGATGGTAAGCAGTACTCATATCCAATTGAGTACCTAGGGCTTCGTTCAGTGATTTCTAGAAATGAGAGGTAAACTTATTGTCTTGATCAAAAATAATCGAAACTGGCACTCCATGCCTAGAGACTACTTCCTTCAAGTATTGTCTCGTCAACTTCTCCATTGAGTCGATTTCCTTCATTGGTAAGAAATCGGTCAAAAATTACCCAAATTGTATCTTGACTAGTTGATGTCTTTGGTAACTTAGTTACGAAATCCATAGTGAATTGTTGCTCCCATTTCCATACAGGATCACGGTTGAACCAACAAACCAATGGTTTTAGGCATTCGGCCTTTGACATTTGGCACAAGGGTCAAACATTACTGACGTAGTGGCAATCTCAGCCTCCTAATTCCGGCCACCATATAGCTTCTTTAAAATCTTGGTAACAATCTTGTCCGATCCAGGAAGTATCGTAATACTTTGACGTTATGCGACTCAATGGCATAATCAGTTCCCTTGAAATTAACCTCGACAAGGTATCCAAACTTCTCCGATTTAAAGCACATCGTTCCATCAGCACATGTCTCTAGTTCTTCTTAATCATCATACCACCAAAATTTTCGGTTCCAATATTCTCTTCCTTTCTCGCCTCAACCTGAGGGTTTAAAATTTGCACGGGAAGGTTCAGACCAATTGTCAAAACCAAAGCTCGAACTCGTAGTGGCTTAATCCGTTCCTTTCGGCTCAAGGCATCTGCCACTACGTTTGCCTTTCCCGGATGATAACGAATCTCGCAGTCGTAGTCGCTCAACACCTCTAACCATCTACGTTGTCTCATGTTCAACTCTTTCTGATCTAGAATATGTTGCAAACTCTTATGATCAGTGAACCTAACGCATTTCGTGCCGTACAAATAATGTCTCCACATTTTGAGAGCAAACACTACAGCTCCAAGCTCTAAGTCATGTGTAGCGTAATTATTCTCATGAACCTTAAGTTGGCGTAACGCGTAAGCTATGACCTTCTCCCGTTGCATCAAAACTGCGCCCAATCCTTTACGAGAAGCATCACAGTAAACCATGAAGTTTTCACTTCCTTCGGGTAAAGCCAAAATTGGTGCACTACACAATTTCTGCTTCAATAGTCCTCTTATGTGAGTTCCACCAAGTTAGTTCACTGTTTAACAATGTGCAAGTAGCATACTTGACTTGGTATTTCTCCAGACAATTGCTGATATGAAACACTGTTTCCATCTTCTCAAACCACCTTATCAATCCGACAACTCCTTCCGTTCCCTTGAAGTTGAGTGGTTGACACTTCATGAAGTCCTGGTAGGTGCATTCTCTAGCAACAGGTCTATCACCTCTACCATTCTCATTTGGATTTCCATTTCCACCATTTCTATTTTCACCATTTCTATTTCCACCATTTCCATTATCGTCGTCACTGCCATTTTGACTTTGATTTTCAGCCTCGAGAGCGTTAGCAGCAAGGGCTTCCTCATAAGCAACCAATGCTTCTTCCACACGTCGGTTAACGAGTTCTTCGATTGCCTCCGGGGTCATACCAGAACGAGTGATAGTCATGTTCTACCACACAAGACATAGCACACGGTGAGATTTGATACGAGATATAGCCATTATAAATGGTAAATAAGGTTTATATAGGAAAATACAATAGAACATGTTTTGCCAGAACAAGTAAATAACAATAAAATAAATACGCGAGAGAATCAAAACAAGCTTTTCATATCATATATAAAAGCATTAGTAGGTTACATTCGACCCATAATGGGGAACTTGATTTACGCTAAAACTACTAACAACTGGTTCTACTATTAGACTACAGTCTATACACAACATCATGGACGAAAACCTAAATGCCTCACAGCGAATGTCTCCAATCTCCTAAATCGCATCCTGTCATAGTAGCGGAACCTACGAATCTGCCTAAGCTCACTCTCCATAGGTCTCACGCGTCGCCCTAAGTCTCCTCCGAGTATCATCACGATCCCTACGAACCTGACGAAACTCCTCCTGTGAAAGTGCCATGTGCCAACGAATACTGTCAATCCGATCTCTCCTATACTCAACATAGCTCGAACCTTTAGGTATTTCTCCGTCATAAACCCTAATCCACTTAACAACTAGTCGCACACCACTACTACCATCTGACTAGTCTCCAACTGTCTCTGAGTGGTCTCAATCTTAGTAATCCTGTCAATACAAACCTCTGACATGTAGTGAACTATATCATAAATAGTATCCTCAAGATCAGGTATACCTCCTCTAGAAGACTCAGAACTATCACCATAACCAATGAATCTACATCGATCTCTCTCGTGTCTGCCGCACTAGCCTCTGCCTCAAACTCCTCATCATTCTTCCTAACATCACTAACAAAAATCTCAAATCCCATACCTACACCATCCTCAGGGTGAGCTATAACTCCCTCACTAATACATACATCTACAATAGCCTCTACATCAGCAGTATCCACCTCCATATGCTCCTCTCCGCTATCATCTGGTGAGTAAATCCACTAAACCTCATGGAGGTGGTAAAAGATCAGCAGGAGTATGGCTATCGACCTCAAAACATAGTAGGTGATGGTACAAAACAGTAATGCGGACTACATCTCATGCGAGATGGCCTAAGAAGAAGGTGAATATGAATCAATTACCTCTTAGAAAATAAACCCTAAGGATGACGTCAGATATAGATCGTGGGGTAAGGGTAGACAATAGGAGCAGACCTCCAACGTCTAAAACATCACTATGTCGAGGATTCCTAGCAAGTGATCGATAACAAAACCTCTGTAGGTGTATATTAATCAGCATCGTGGTTGTCCGGTGGATGTTTTGTTCCGGATAAGTCAAAAGATCTGAAGGTGTACTAGAAGAAGATAGAGACTGGTGAGAAGAATGACGACCTATGATGATAGATACACGTCTCCATGCAGTCTATTGAGCAGAATGGGTCTAACTCTCTTCCTCGCAGTCAGTAATTATGGCAATATGATATATATAATCAGTACTTATATATATTAAACGCTATTATTATAAGATATATATGTAAGCAGGTAAGGCACGTAGGATCACATACTGGTTATAGACCAGACCTAGATATACTACCTGGTTCTCTATAACCTTGGCTCTGGATACCAATCTGTCACACCCCCAAACGGGGCCTAGTCGGAAACACGTGTCCGGGGGCGTGACGTCATAATATACATCACACAAGATACAAAGAACGACCTCTAAGGGTACGTTTGAAAATCCAACATCGTTGCATTAATTAAAATAGTTAAAGTTTGACATAAGTTTAAAGATAATATGCGGAAGCGAATAAAAGTTTTAGAAATTGACAACGATGTTTAAACAGTAGATAATAGCATTTCTTGAAAATCGGCCCAATGCATAGCGACACCAAATAGCAAGCAAAGACATCCACAGCTAAGCACCTGAGAAAAACATGCTAAAACGGTCAACATAAAGTTGAGTGAATTCATAGGTTTGAATTTAATATTAAAAGTGGACCACAAGTTCACAGTACGCACGTGACAGTTATAACAGATACAACTTCACATAAAAAGAATGTATTTACTGTTGCACTAAGCTCATGACACCGAAGCTCAATTTAAAAGGAAGCATTTTATATGCCAAATAGTATTCCACGCCCTAAAGGTATCTGACCAAGATCACCTATTGACATTCCGACATGGTATATATCCGTTTGTTCGGGACCTTCGAATCTAGTAAGCGCTACTTACCCAGATAGGGATAATTACTCCCAATAGATCTATTTACAACATTCGCGCTCACTTAACCAGTACGGTCGGTTAAGCAATTGACGGTTCATGATAATTCGGGCATTAATGGTCTATTCGCTACTTAGGCAACACGTAATCAGGAAAAGGAAACGTAAAGTAACTGTGTCCATAGTTTGAAAACAAGCAATGTTTCTCACCCCAAAATAGTAAAGTAAAAGTAGTAAAACATGGTGCTATTGTAACAACCAGAGTTTCACGACGTGTATGACGATCGCGAATTCGACGTCATAATATTTATTTTATAAAATCGTTTGAGCGAACGTTGACATTTAAAATTTTATTTGTCGTAAATAATTATTTTCGTATTTTATTACGAACGGAAATTTAAAATATTTATTTTTGACGTTTCACGAGTCACCGTTTGACCGCGCGTTCGCTAATCATTTTGAGCGACGTAAAAATTTTCGACGCATCTCGTTATTAATTTTAAGATCGTAAATTTATTATTTTTACGAATGTCGTCTTTTGTTCTTTGTCTTGAGCCAAACTAGTGTTTTAAAATGTACACGCTTTATTAGAACGTTTTAAACTAAATAAAGTTTGACGGAACAAAAATATTTAGGAAAGAAACTAACGAAGGTTAGAGGGCCGGTTATACTTAACTAAATAAGGACCAAGTATGCTAAAATTTGGAAGAACAAAGAGAAGGAGGGGCCAATTGTGACAAAATGTCACACCTCGCCATGGCGGAAACACGAGGCGTAACGTCATGGATACCATCACAACACAATGGTGTCGATAATAGAGAATACTAAATGCATGATTAAGAAATAAGGATACAATGTGTCATGACAATATCAAAACAAATAAACAACTTCTTTTATTAATGAAAGTGGGTCTCACCAATACAAGAAAAATAAATCCACGATCCTAATAAAATCCAAAACATTCAACAAAGGTTCTTTGAAAGAAATAAAAATCTGGTTGAGTACTAGCAAATTCGTGTATATAGAAGGGTGTAAATGAGTTAGATTAGTCTTCTAATGAGGTGGGTTTGGTTGAAAAGCATTCGGTTTAAGTTCGTGGGTTGCATCCGTGAGTCCGAGTTCGAGCCAAAGCCGAAACCAACACTTATAGTGTTGATGTGAGTATTCTTGTTATGTTTAATCCATTGTTTCGTTGTTTCGTTATTTTGAAACTGATTATTATATGTGATGAGGTACGAAATTGCGTTAGATTAGTTATGATGTGGGTTGATTGAGCGATTGTGGTATAGTGTATAGATGATTTTAGTCATATCACTAGTTGGAATTTTGGTCAAAAATGGGTTTTGATGAGTTTTGTAAAAGGTATTTTCAAGCATAAAACAGAACACAGAAAATGACGTCCGAGAACTTTTTAGACTTTGAAATATGATAAAGCTTTCCGAGACGATCGTTTTGATATAAGGTAGAGCCTCTAACTCCTAATAACGAAGAAAGTAGAGCGAAAACAAGTTTTAAAAAACTTATAAATTGCAAACAGCTATGTTTGGTAAATTGCTTGCTGATCTGATTTTCGACAGCCATTTTGGGCACTTTCGAGTCCGTTTCGGCCTTCCGGCGAAACACGAAAGTTGTCCGGAATGCTGTTTTCTATAAAATCTTTTTTTGGTCAAAGTCACGAAAACGTGATATAACGGGTCAAAACGGATGGTCAAACTGCTGCGTTTTTATTAAAAATACAAGTTCCTGCAGAATTATATAGGGGCATTTTGGTCTTTTTTCAGTAAAGATTCAGGTCTCAGGCTAAAACAAAAAAGTTTTCCGAAATAACTTCGCATAAAATCCTCTTCTTTTGTCCGAAGCGTAAAATGTGAGTTAGATGGTCTTTGGCGCGGGTCAGATTTGGGCAAAAATAAACATAAGTGTAAAAGTCAAAGAAAGTCAAATGTTGACTTTTGAAAGTCAACGGGTTAATACTAAACTTGTCGGGGATAATAAAAGTGATTAAACGCTATTATTACTAAGAGTATGATACTCTAAACTTAACCGTTGAAGCGAGCGGAGTAGATTCTAAAAAAATAGAAACTTTTTGTAATAATCGAAGTATAATATCGATATGAGTAAGTAATAACCACATTAAATGTTGAGGGTTTGATGAGATAAATAAACATTTTTATAAATGTAATTGGATGCCGAGACTTACTAAATATGGTAACTTTCTAAAAATAACAACTTTCCAAAAATAGAAAGTATTCGATTAAGCGATGTATGATATAAATGAAAGAACGATCGTAACCTAATATTGTGGGGTTTTAGGATCTAAGGCGTAAGTGAATTTCTCATCACATGTATATATATACATATAATATATATAATATATATATATATATATATATAATATATATATAATATATATATATATATATATAATAAATATAATATATTAAAATACACACAATCACACCTATATATATATTTTGTTTAAACGATGTACGCATCGTTGACCATACTTATCGGTATAGTAATCGAGCGACAAAAATTATAGGTCGTGATAGTGTTCATTGATTTTCCGTGAATTGTTTCGGTTATTTGATCTTCGGCTTCGACCAAGGTGAGTTCATAGTCTTGCTTTTAAAGTTTTCAATGCTTTTTTAACTCCGCGAGGGGGATATATTGCTTGTTTTGTAAAATTGAACGCAAACTGTTTTGATACTTGAATAATGTATCCTTCACCTACTGAGTATATGCCTTTTTTCTGTGGACTGTTAGTTACCAGTGTTAGTAAGAACGCTAATGCATTAAATAGATCTATTGGGTTTGACAACCCTGTCCGGGGTTTGAATCCGTTGGGACCACCGGTCAAACCGTGACATTTAGTGGTTAGTTATTAGGAAGAGAGACATTCATCTCGGACATAATACGACCTACGGGAAATGAATGTGTTAAGTTTCGGATACCAGGCCTCTTTAGTTGGAAATACTATTTTTATAACTTGACTATCGAGCCAACGTTATAAAAAAACGTATTTTTTTTTTTTTTTTTATTTTGAACCCAAAATATGCGTTCTATGTGTTAATTGTAAACTCTATGAATTCACTCAACCTTTTGTTGACTTTTTAAGCATGCATCTTAGGTTAATTGCCGTTGATGACTGGATGGGACGGAACGCGGATATCAAGGACGGTGTCTCGGTAAAGTAGTGTCAATAATTAAACAAGTGTTTTAGAAATCAAGTCGTGTTGTGACTTTTTAAATAATTTCTATAATGGTATTGGGACCTATGTAACTCTGATCTTTCTAATAAATGAAATTGTGTTTTATAAACGTATCTTTGAACGTTTACTGAGACCTGTGCATGTATAGAGAAGTACACCCCAAAGTTGTATTCCGCGGCATATAGTATTATGGGGGTGTTACCGAGTGGTACCATAGCACGAGTTGAATAAACTAAGTCGTTTAACAAAACTTAGACACAACTGTTTTTTGGAAAATTTTTTTATTTTTTTCATTAGATCCTACACCGTTGTCCCGATAGCCTGCGCGCTAGCATTATTTCCCGATCCTTAGAAGCCTTATGTGGTATATTTGATTGCATATTATGTGCGTAACAAGTGGATGACACTTGGTATAAGTAATGATTATATATGTATATATATATATATATAATATATATATATTATATATATAAATATATTATATAATATAATATATATATATGATATATAGTTATATATATATATATATATATATATATATATATATATATATATAAAGTTATAAAATAATATACACACACACACACACACACACACACATACGACATCCGTTCGATGGTGTACGATTATATATATCATGATATTCACTTCTTGCAAATAGTTTAATTCCTTTAAACATTTCGATCCGATATGATAAAATTATTTTAATACGTGATGAAAACATCATTGTTATACGATTATCTTCGAAACTTTTTCACGACCTTACTTTTCATCTTTTGGTGATGTTGATTCGTCATAATTTGTCGATCCCATTAGGTGACTTATTGTTCGACTCCGAGTTCGAGTATTTTCCCATTGCTTTTAAATCGCATATGTTGTTTCGTAATTTATCATTTTGAGATTTTTTGGTTGATGGAAGTGCGACATTTATATGTCATCCCATAAACTCTTCATTGTTTTGGAAAACGACTATTAACTTATCCTCGCGTAACGTGTCATTTGGAAACGTCTATCTTTGGAGCTTTCGAATAGAGTTGGTGTGTTGTGCTTTGATTCTTTTGTATCGACCTCTACTTAATAAGTCTTAAAGTGTTTGGTTCTAGAAACTCATGAGTTGTGGTGTTCGAAAGAGTGTTAAGTCATTGGGTATGGCTTTGTATTGGCGTTTGGAGAAATTAAAATGGTGTTTGGTTAGATTTTGAAATGGATTCTACGACAGTTTGTAACCAGCAGGTTGTGGGGTTGATTGTGAATTGGTTTTGGTCTTAAGGCACCTGAGAAATCCAATATGGATGTGGGCATATGTCTTAAGTGTATGTGGTTCTTTGGATAGGGTCGTATCTCCTTCGGATGAGTGAGACATCGTCATTTTTGTAAAAATAGTTAAATCGAGTATACCGTCGAGAAAAGGAGTATAACTCCATATTTTTGTAATAAGAAAATTTAGATACCTGTAGAAGACTCTTAAGACTATCACCTCCTATTGGTTTCACACCAAAAGCATCAATAAATTTCAAATTACGCTCATTTTTGTAAACTACAAAAATTTGTCAAAATTTCTTTGGGGATTGCTTTGGGATAGCAGCTGGTTGGGTATGTTTTAAAATATTTTTGGTCTATGAAGACCTGGTAAATTGAACTAGGATGTAGAGAAACATCTTAGGTACATGTAGGAATTCGGATGGAGTCATATCGATGCCCGTCGAATGAGATATCGCCAAAATGGCAAAACTAGTCAAAAATTGAGACTATAATTTGAATGAGTAAATAGTTCAAAAACTTATATAGCAATACCTAAATATGTAAAACTGTAAGTTCTAGATATTGAACAAGCTTAGATTTGAGCAGTCGTTTCGGCTTTTGCGGACGCACAGTTTAAGAGATACGCTCAATTTAGTGTAGCGATAAAATTTTAGAAAAATGGCGGCTTTGATAAATAGGGGTAAAATGGTAATTTCACCCTGGATCCAAAACGCTCTGGGAAGTGGGTCCTATGTTTCTGGAAACTAGACTCGAAATGATTTCCGTAGACGAAAACCTCACACTTTTACCGTCCACGTACTAGTAAGTAGGAGGATTACGAGATTTAGGATTATTGAATTGAGGTTATTATTGCCTCAGAGTTTTATCTCATCACCGATTGTGCACTCTTTAGCAATTACTTTTGATTTAGAACTTTAGGAGAGTTCATGTATATGTATTTTATGTATTGGAAACTGAGAACCATTACGGTTGGATGTACTGGCTTTGAAAGCCAACAACGTATCCCTTTTTGGAAAAATTGGTATGTATGTATGATATTTTCGGCATTGTTATTACAATTGTTGTAGTTGTTCTCGATTAGGAGCTATGAGGAGGTGTCATTGTATATGTTGTACTATGAGTGAAGCCTGGAGGTTGTGGTTACCCCCGAGGCACTTGGCTTGTGTGAGATTGAGTTGACCCCGAGTGTTGGGTGACTTCAATTGGCAAATCTTTCGCATGTGTATGTTACTTGCTTGCATAATCCATGAGTGGGTATTATTTTTGAAACTTGCTGTGACCGTTGAATAAATCAAGTAATTGAGTTTGTAATGAGTATGTAAACAATTTCATAAACGTGTATGCAATGAGTATGTGACAAAGTATGAAACCAAGTTTGTAATCAACCATGTAATTGTGTTTGTAATGAATTGCAAAATCAATTATGTAAACCAAGTGTGTAGAATAGTATTGTAAAGATATTGTAAACGAATATGTAAATAAGTTGTATTGAGCATGTATTCTCCCCCGAGATTTGTAAGGTAAATGCAAAACAAGTGAAAGAGGGGCTATAAACTCACATCGATGTTGTAGAATGATTGGCGGGAATGCGCATATTAAGCGCCAGACAAAACGAAAACTGGAACGGCTCGACCAAGAAGATGCAGTTGATCCTAACAGTCTAGCCTAGGATGATATACTTGGGTTTCCCGATGAATGAGTACATCAACGCGACACGTTGATTAAAGATTTAGATTTAAAGTTGGAATAGTTTGGTGGTTGGTTAAATAAATAAATCAAAAAGCATATGTAATTCATACGATGAATCATATAGCAGAGTATGTAATATATCCCGTATCTATTACATATGAAAATAAGTAATTATATAATTCATATAGTGAATTATATAATAAGACAATCAATCAGATGAATAATTTGAAGTATATAACACTTTACAAATATTGTTTAGGAAACGTGAGTAAATGATTAAACAAAATAGTTCGACACGTTTTAGAAAATCACCACTTAAATAAATAAAAAGTTCTTAGCATAAAAGTAATCGTACGTTTTAAAGTTACCAACCATGTACACTATGTTTTTAAAGCTTTTACAAGGGTTATGATGTTAATTTCTAATTGACAATTATAAAATTATACAATAATATTTTATAATCTAGTATATTGTTTCCTTGACGGTTTGCTAAATAGTTATCCCATTTGTAAAAGTATAGTTCCTGTTTGTTTATCCGGTTATTGAAATATTACAAATTAACAATCTTAGAAATATATAATGGAATTAACAATTTACACATTTATTTAACCTTTTAAACCACCATTCGATCCAGTTTATAATTTATAAATCTTGGTATATTTTTATTAGTCAATTTGTATTAACCCAACGCACCCTTACTTGGTCATACCAAAACCAAACACACCCTTATGTGGCACTGTTGTCCCCACAAACACCCCGGTTTGGGTGTAAATCCAAACCAACCACCCCTTTGCGGGATTTTTTACATGGAGCCAAACAGCCCCTTCGGCTGTTAAATCATAGCAAACAAACGCCCCTTTGGGGGCTGCTGTCCACAGTATCAAACGCACCCTTGGTGCGGATATGAATGCCAAACGCACCCTTGTTGCATTCTGATAAACCTCAATGCACCATTGCTGGTATTTTCATTTAAAACCAAACGCCCTTGTTGCGTCTTTTAAAACCGAACGAACACCCCTAGCTGTTAATCCGCTACACCAAACGCACCCCTTCTATGAAAAACCCAACACCCCCTGTTGGTGCTCCCTAAGTCAAACGCACCCTTCCTGGTGGTTTAATTAACCCACACGCACCCACCCTAGTCGGCTAAGAATGGAAACAAAACGCCACCCTTATGAGGTGGTGTTATGTTCAAACAAACCCTCACCCCTTTTGGGGCTGCCATCAAACTTAACGCATCCTATTCTTGCGAAACAACAAACCAACACACGTCTTGGTGTTATAAACTCCAAACGCACCCTAATCCGTGGGAACCATATAAACAACCACACCCTATTCTTGGCTTGCACCGAGCATCAAACGCACCCTATGTGGTGCGGCAATGAAAAACCAAACGCACACTCGTGCGTTACACAGCCGACCCGACGCACCCTTAGGTTGATTACACCAAACCACACGCACCCTTCGTGGTGCCGAATCGAACCCAACCAACAATCACCCTTCGTGGGTTAAAGACAGAACCGTACGCACCCTCATGGAGAGAGTGACGTGGTGATAGAGATGGTTGTGGAGGTTGCGGCGATGGTGTGGCAAGTGGTGATGATGATGATGATGTATGGTGTTGATGATAGATTCGGTGGTGATGTGGATGATGGTGGAGGATGGCGTGGCTCGGCTGGAGTGGCCTGAAGTACCGCCGGATAATGGCCGGGAAAAAAAGAGGCGCCGGATTGTTTATAGAGAGAGAAGGAGGGTGTATAACATTTAGGTTTTATAAAAAGTGAACCCTAATCTTCTATATTTATAACAAAAAGGAAGATTAAAAAAAATGATAAGTGATTATTAGTTTAGGGTTTGTGTTGTAAATATTGTTTCAGGGACCAAAGGTGTACTTTTGTAAATTAATGGTTCGGGTCTCATTTAGGCCAATTAACTGATGAATTAAAATACGAAATTTGCGTCATCATTTTCTAAATAATTTTTCCAACAAAATGAGTATCTATATGACTATAATTTTATAAATCTTTTATAAAATTTAAATAAAATGTTCATTATTTATTGCGTGTCTATGACATCTTGTGGTAAAAATGAACTTTAAATCAATATATTGCCATTTCCTAATAAACTTTTGAGTAACATGATAAATAAATTTATTAAATACCTTATTTATTAAAAAGTGATACTTGTTATAATTAAATAATTTTTTTTTTTTTTGTTGGTCGGTGGGGTATTTTTGTTGGACGTTTTGTATTTAACGCCGGTTTTAAATTTTCGAGGTGTCTTCTCGTTTTCGTTTCAAATAAGTTGGAAAAATAAACGTGTAAAGGAGAGATGAGTAATAATAAATATGATTTGTTATTTAAATGTGTTTCAAAAATTTACCGGCTACGCGGTATTCGTTATTATGTGACCTTAAAAGGTCAAAAAAGTCAAAGTCAAGTCAGACCAAAAGTTAAAGAGTAAGTAGTAATTTATAATTCCGAAAATTACCGATTGTTACATTTTTTGGTCTATGAAGACCTGGGAAATTAGACTAGGAGGTAGAGAAACCTCTTAGGTACATGTAGGAATTCGGATGGAGTCATATCGACGCCCGACGAATGAGATATCGCCGAAATGGCAAAACTAGTCAAAATTGAGACAAAATTTGAATGAGTAATAAGTTCAAAAACTTATATAGCAACACCTAAATATGTAAAACTGTAAGCTTTAGATATTGAAAAAAACATAGATTTGAGCGGTCGTTTCGTTTTACGGACGCACGGTTTAGGAGATGCACTCAATTTAGTTTACGCATAAAAATTTTGGTAAAGGGCAGCCTTGATAGAGTAAGGGCAAAATGGTAATTTCACCTTGGACCCAAAACTTTCTGGGCAATGGGTCCTATGTTTCTGGAAATTAGACTCGAAATGCTTTTCGTAGACGAAAACCTCATACTTTTATCGTCCCCGTACTAGTAAGTAGGGAGATTTCAAGATTTAGGTTTATTGAATTGAGGTCATTGTTCCCTCAATTTATCTTATCACCGGCGTGGTGATTGCACATTTTTTTAGCTATTACTTTTACTTTAGAACTCTATGAGAGTTCATGTATATGTAGTTTATGTATTGGAACCTTAGAACCGTTACGGTTGGATATACTGGCTTTGAAAGCCAAGATGTATCCTTTTTGGAAGAAAAAAAAATTGGTATTATTGCTAATGTTATTCTCCGGAATTGCTATTACAATTGTTGTAATTGTTCTCGGTTATGAGTTAGGAGGAGGTGTCATTGTATAGGTTGTACTATGAGTGGGAGTTGGAGGTGTGCGTTAACACGAGGCATCCGCTTGTGAGAAAATTGATTTGACACCAGAGCTTTACGGTGCTTGAATTGGAAAATCTTTCATCATGTGTATGTTACTTGCTTGCATAGTCCATGAGTGGGTATTACTTTTGAAACTTGCTGTGACCCGTTGTCCAAACTGTCTTAATGATGTTTTTGTGAATCCGAATTTTTAAATGTGAATTGCAATATCGAATTTGTGTGTTGACATATGTCATTGCGCGAAGATATTGACTTATGTTGTATAAATTGTTTGTGTAAAAAATGGAAAAATGTGTTTTCAAATTTCATAAACTAACCCTATGGTGTCAAATAAATACTTTTATAAAAAAATAATTTAAAAATAAAAATATTCTTTTTACATAATGTGAAAAAACATTTTTCTTTTTAAATAATAAGAATGGAAGGTGGTGCTATCTTCTTTTCTTTCTTTTGAAATAATTTGATTTTTACTCTTTGAAAATTTTCTTGGAATTAACTTACGCATGTAGCGTATGGAAAAGAAATGTTTTGACGAGGAAGGACATGATGTCGTTTAGTCCTCAATTATGCATAACCTGATCAACTATGCATAATTTAGGAAGAACCACGCTATGTCGGATAAATCGTCACCCTTAAAATGCTTGGTAATTGAGATAAATGTTTGGGTCAAGCGAGTCATTATGCAAGTAACTATATTCTTATTGACTGCATGGAGAGAGAGTCTCATGCGAGTCATTATGACCGAGTCGTACCGAAGCGGAAATACCTACGGTATTGTTCAAAACGAATATGTCTAGAAGGGAGTGATGTTTAGTTCGTACTATCTAGGAGCGGTGATTGTTATAAAGATGTGTCAAGACCAAGTATAGTCGGTGTGCTAGTAAGCAATGATAGATTTGAGCTATCAAGGGTGTAAACCTGATATCGACACTAAGAAGGGATCTTCTTGGAGATGTAAAGATTCCCAAGGTAGGTGGAAGCTGAGATGTTAGTCCCGAGGTTGAAAGTGAGAAATGGAGAAAACCTCTCCTACATTGGATGTATGACGCCTTAAGTGTATCAACTGATGGCCGTAAAGAAGACTTCTTTACCCGAAATGGAGTGTAGTGGTAGTGTAGTCGTAAGTATACCTGATGACGTCAAGGATTTTAATCAAACGATCCATGACCTACGGTTAGGCGTAGTGATCCTTAATCCATGACGTGACGACTCGAGAGCGTAAAGAGGGGTGAAATGATTAGAGACTCTAGACGAGTGGTGACGTCCGTTTCCATTACTAGAGGAACAACCAAAATAGCCAACGTCTTAAGTCGAGCGGTATTGAAATATGAATGTGTGTAATTACCTCGACTTGATGAGTTAAGTCATCCAGACTTTGAGGCGATGCGGTAGGACCGAGTCGACTATGTTAGTCGCGGTGCGTAAACGTTGGAATTTTTATTTTTATTTTTCGTCGAACGAGCAACAAGCCCATGATGCTCAATTGCTTTCTTGATTGTTTTCCACTTGTCTTTTGACAATATGTGTTGTAGTGGAAATCATTTCCGCCGAATGATGTGCTCTATGTATCTTATGTGCTATGTACTTTAAATGGTAGTGAGCGTCCATGTCACTTTTACATGGCTAGTGATGCGGCTTAGGTTGCAAGTGAATGGGTGTAATCGCCCAAGTGAGAATTTAGGATGTAATAAGATGGGTGGACATCGCTGAAAGTCTTGTTGACGATTGTGGCTTGAAGTACCCATGCGAGTGAGTGTAGACTAATTAGAATTAGCCGTGTTTATGTTGGAATTATCGTCAAGGTGGCTTGATTTTGTGGCAAACTCGGTACGATGAGGAAAATGTGACCGGATGAGTATAAATCTAAGTGTTAAAATGAATAATTATGCCAAAAGCTCCAAAGGAAAGCGAATACGATATGTGATAATAATCGCCAATGCTTGGTTGAAAGTGGGCGTGATGAATGCCTTAGTATGAGGCCAATTCATCGAGTCATCATGTAAAAGATGACGAGCGTACAATAGGTACTTATGTGATTATGTGGGCATGTGTAACAATATCGTAAGATGATTAGGAGATCTAATGTATTTCAGATTATTTTTCGCAACCAGTGAGGCATTATTGAACGAGACCGGAAGTGCGACATGTGTATTTTGGATTTTGGATAATGATGAGTATTTTGATTTGGATAATGATATAAATATATATATCGAATTTGATTATTGACGTCTATCTTGGTATTAGTTAGCGACGTATGTTTTGGATTTTTGGTAACGAAGTATATTCTCGGTTTTGAATATCGGTATAATTCCGTATTTGAGTGCGACAGGTATTTTGATTTTGATTAGCGACGAAAGTTTCGTCCTTAGTTTTGATAAGCGAGGTGCGCTTGGTTTTGTTGTTTATATGATCCCCAACTAAGTTTGGATCTATCATCCATTTTAGAAAATTTCTCGGGAGAACGACGTAATAATTTTTAATCGGATATATTTCGTGACGTATATTGTCCCTTATGATAAACACGACTATAAAAGTTAGAACGACGTGATTTGGTTTTGTCGAATATATTTTCGCGACTTGTTTTTGCCTCTTTTGATAAGAGCTACCATGCTTTTGTTTTGATTTCGTGGGTATAATTTACCGCTTGTTTTGTTGACTTTCCATCCGGAATAGTCGGAGCAAATATTGTATCACATATTTATTTTGAAAGAACGTAGGGTCCTGGCGTGATGACGAGAAGCCGTCATGCCACGAACGAATGATGAGACGAGTAAGAAGGACCGAGCACCGGGACGGCGCTCCCTTAAGGTGGGTGGAATGTAACAACCCGAGTCTCACGACGCGTATGACGATCACGAATTCGACGTAATTATTATTATGTTACGGGTTTTCGTAAGCGAACGTCGAACTCTTTAAATTTTACGTGTTGTAAATAATTATTTTTCGTTTTTTATTGCGACGGAATTTTAATATATTTATTTTTTGCATTTCGCGAGTCAAGTGCATGACACGCGTTCGTTAATCATTTTGAGTATCGTGAAAATTTACGACGGGTCTCGTTATTATTTCTAAGATCGTAAATTTGTTATTTTATGGATGTCGTCATTTTGTTCCTTGTCTTGAGCCGGATTCGTGTTTTAAAATGTACACGTTTTATTAAATATTTTAAACCAAGAAAAATGTAACGGAAAAAAATAAAAATGGTCTCGGTAGTGTAATCCCGAGCCACGGTAGTCGGTTTTTATTTAAGTAAAAGTGTGGCGTGTCAAAAATATAAAAGATAGAAAATAGGGGAGGACCATTCTTGCCAAATAGCAAAAAGTACAAGCATATATATATTTGTTTACTTCCATTATTTCATAATAAACACACACAACCTCCTCCTCCTCCCTCTTCGCCGGCTGCCAACACTCCACCACCACCGGAAACCGCCGTGTCGCCAAAAAAAGTCACATGCACAATGATCAACTTATATTTTCCGAATCCTCTCTTTATTTCCTCACCAATTTCTACGCAATATAAAAGCACACGTGCAATGAGTACTATTGGAGTTAGAATCGGGTTAGTTTCAAAACAATTTTGTTTAAATAAGGGATGTTTAAAATATTAGCATAATCATTATTTGAAGCTCGGTTTTAAATGGAAAAGTCGGTTTGAGTTTTGGGGTTGGTTCGAGTTGGCATGACACGAGCGGATCGAGTTCGGTTCCTATTCTTGGGGGGGGGGGTGTTTTCGATCTTGCTAATCATAGTTTTGTAAGTATATTTTTGTAACGTCGGGGAATTCTTGAATGAAATTTTTAAAGGATATTTGAACTTTGGACGTTTCGTGTTGACTTGACTTTTGATTTGGTCTTTTATTGTCACATCAAAATGATTACCGCAACTGGAAATTTTGGAACATATTTCAATAATAAATCGTATTTTATTATTACACACTTCGAGTTACAAAGTTATTTTTAACTTATTGATTTGAAACGAAAAAGGAATCTATTTCATTCATAGTGGATTTATCAAAAACGAACCATAATTCACGGTTTTCACGCTTCGGACTCTAAGAGCTATGTGATGTAAAACGGTATTTTCAGACAACTTTTTTAGTTTTACTGAGACTTGAAAACAAGCAGAAGATGGCTAAACAGCCCGAAAGTTTTGAAATGACGCAACGTTGTACCGACACAAAAATAATTAATTTATTTTTAATTATTCACTATTTATTTTAATATAAAATTAATAAATAAAATCATTACTAACATTCTATTTTCAAAAGCGTTTGTGGTTAAAGGGAATGTTCGAGTAGGCTTCATTATTAATATCGGTCAAAGGCCAAGCAAGCGTGCACAAAATAAGTAACTAATATTATTTATAATGTTATAAATATTTATGAAATATTATCAAGTAACATATCATTTTTAGCGAAAAAATGATTTGAAACAATGGCGCAAGTTTTGTATTTTAATTCATTCGTTTTAAGTGGCTTCAATCGAGTCACGAAAACCGATAGTAATAAGAAACTACAATTTATATTGACAATTGGGGACCCCTAAACTATTGTGTCCTTGCCACTTTGTTTAAAAGTTTATTATTATATATAATAAAATTTATATACTTTTAATCATTTTAGTAACAGTGTAATCAACACACATATACACCTAAACATATTCTCTCTCTCTCTCATTTTTCGGAAGCCACGGCCGCCACCTAGCCGCCGCCGCAGAAAACTTTTTGGTGAGTTTTGGCCAAGTCCAAAAAAATGTTCTCATCACCGATCGTACTCCGATCCCACACCACTCGCCGCCACGCGCCTATATCCACAACCACTAATCACCACAGCCGTCGCCCCCTCCTTTGGCTGCTACCCCACGACAGCATCATCATCATCATCACATCATCATCATCATAAGAACATCACCATCACCACCCCCTCGTCACCACCACCGTACGCCACCACTACCCTCATCTCGTCACCCCTGCTGCCAACACCACCGCCGACACCACACCATCATCATCATCCCGTCTTCATCATCACCACCACACGAACCACCGCACCATCTCATGACAACCATCCTCATCGTCACCAGCCACCACAAGGGTGTGTTGGTTTGTCTTGGCACCACAGAAAGGGTGCGTTGGGTTTAATGGCAGCACCACGAGGGTGCGGTTTGGTAATTAGAAACACTAGCTAGCGGTAGCGTTTGGTTTCAGCTCACCGCTAATAACAAATCTAGGGCCTCGTCCTTGCGTTTAGCGCCACTATATGCAGATTAGGGTAGCGTTTGGTTTATGTAGAAATTAATTAGGGTGCGTTTGGTTGGCTGTAAACAGCCATGAGGGTGTGTTTGGGCTGGCAGATTACACCCAAGGGGGTGTTTGGGTTTCGACACCGATTAGGGTGCGTTTAGATGTGACAGCCCCAAAAAGGGGTGCATTTGGCTTGCTTAAACCCAAAAAGGGTGCGGTTAGTTTTATAAATGGCAGCAAGGGCTGCGTTTGGTTGCGGTAATCACCAAACAGGGTGCGTTTGGTTTTCATACTCTCGAACAAGGTGCGTTTGGTTAAATGACAAATGCAAGAGGCGTGTGTTTGTTTCTGGTAATTAACACTAAATGGGTGCGTTTTGGGTTGTGTAGAACACCAACAAAGGGGGTGTTGGTTTGAATAAACAGACTAGGGTGCGTTTTGGCTAGTTGATGAAACACTCAAAGGGGTTGCGTTTAGGTATTGAGGAAACAGGTCAAGGGTGTTTGATTGAAAGCATAACTCTTATACACGTAAAAATAAAATATAATATGAAAGAAAATTACCAAACTACCCTTGAGAACAAAGGTAGTAAGGAAAAAATCTTCACAATTAGTAATATAATATATATATATATTATAATATATATCATATTACTATAATACCGTATAATAACCGGGAGTTATGATTCCGGGTCGTTATTCTCTAACGATTATGAAATTGAAACCAGTGTGTTGTTTCGAACATGATTTGAATTGGGTAACCAGAATTGATTTGATTATCTATTTCTATGAATTAAAAACAATTAAAATAAGCAAATGATAACAATTAAGCACGAAAACAAATAACGGGAAATTAAACTTTCTAAATATGCAAAACGGGAATCCTAAACAGCAGTTAAAAAAAACTAAATTTCCAAAATTAAACCAAAAATGAACTTTTCTCTTTTAATAGACTCTAATTGACTAAAAAGTAAGTTTAAAGAAAACTAGAACAAAAACGGAATTAAAATGAGCTTAAAAATACGAAAAATGTAAATGGGAACGAATCCCGTTCTTTAAAAAAATGAAATTTTGGAAATTAAAGTCTACGAAAGCAAAACTAATTTTCCTAGAAACTTTACGATAAAAGAAAATTTTCTAAAAAAGAATTATATTTTTTTGATTATTTTTCTATTTTTTATGATTTTTTAAAGTTTTTAATAAAAATAAATGTTTAAAAATACTAAACTAATTATAAAAACTCTAAAAAAAATACAGAAAATAGCTTGAACTAAATAGAACCTAGGAAAAAATAAGCTTGTGGTAACAGCTTAACGAATAAGCTATGAAATAAGCTATAACAGCTTATAGAGCTAAAAGAGAAAAACGTATACTAATAATAAATTTTGCAAAGGTATAATGAAACAGTCCCCAGGGCACAATGGTTAGAGGGTGTGTGTGTTGTGTTGTTAAAAGGGTAGAGGGTGTTGAGGTCGGGGGTTCAAGCCTTGCTCACCCCCGATTTCCACCTTCCACTTTTTTTGAAAACGTATAAAAGAAAAGTTGTAAATAAGCTAAAAACAAACACTTTTAATAAAAACACTTAAAGCTGAAAAGCCTTAAATAAGCTGGAAATTGCTTAAAGAAATGACAGAAACTACTTAACTACTATTTTTGGCTTTTTATAGAATTTTAGAACTTAACAAGTAGAAATAAGCTAAGGCGAGGACAAAATAAGCTACTACTAACCTAAGACAAACATAATAAGCAGGTTTAGAAAGAAATAAGAAAAGAAAACAAAATAAGAACTGAAAATCCAAATAAGCTTTATTATGAAAACTACAAACCAAACAGTCCCTAGGCAGACTTTGAGCTTAAAATTAAGCTTATAAGTGGATCCTTAGGCCAAGAAACTTATTACCTACTTAAAGCAGAGCTAATAAGCTACTTAGTATTGCAAACCAAATTCATTTTGAAAAACAGATAAGCAAAGAAAAAGCACTATGAAAAAGCTACTAGCTACTGACTTAATATTTTTGGATTTTTGATGAAAAGCTAAAATAAGCTATAACTGAACTAAACAAGCTAAGGAATATTTAATTCTAACCTAATTAACTTGCTAATATAGAATTTAGACAAAAATTTAAGTCAATAAGCTATAAAAATTCTAATAAGCACTTAACAAAATTTAGAGCCAAATAGTCCCTGCAGGGACCTTTGAGCTTATTTTTAGATAAGCTCTTGGATCCTTGTGGGGAAATGGCTTATGAAAGCTTACTCTACAACTAATAAGCTTTCAAAAACAACTTTTGGAATAAGGTTTGAAAATCAATTCCTTATTGAAAAAGCTATATGAAAAGGCTAATGCAGATAGAGTAAAATATTTTTGGTTTTTTAGAATTTATTGAAAAAAACAAAGGACTAAATAAAAGCTTAAAAACAGATAAGAAAATAAGCTGATTAAGCTATAATAAGCCCTATTCTTCCTAGATTAGCCTATAAACTAGTTGTGCACTAAAAATCAAAACATAAAAATTACTTTTACCTATTGAAAATTAAACTTGAAATTGGCTGTTTTTGCTATTATAGAACTGCTGATGTAGTTGGCACAATTTTGACATAATCTAATTAGACAAAGTGCAGGACTAAGAAAACCATTCTAACACTTTTAAAAACAAAAACTAAGAACAAAGGAAGCTTAGACAATTACTAGAATCTACTCAAGCTTATAATCCAAGTAACATTTGACAGAATTAAACTTATGTTAAATCTTCTAATGAAAACTTGTTTGAAACTAATCTAGCTTAAAAAAAAAAAGCTAACAATAAGCTAAAAGCTAGGAAAGCAAAGCATAGGCAAACTAATAAGCTAGTCTTAACAAGAAAATAAGCAAAAGGAAAGAAAATAAGCAAATTAAGCTCTTAGAATAAAACTATAGACCAAACAGTCAACTAGCAACTTTGGGCTTAAAAATAAGTACTAAAATGGATCCTTATGACAATAAGCCCTATTCCTACTTAAAGCTCAACCTAAAAGCTATTTAAAATTGCAGAGAAGATTCATTTTGAAATACAAATAAGCAAAGAAAAAGCACTATGAAAAAGCTACTAGCTACTGACTTAATATTTTTGGATTTTTAATGAAAAGCTAAAATAAGCTATAACTGAACTAAACAAGCTAAGGAATACTTAATTCTAACCTAATTAACTTGCTAATATAGAATTTAGACAAAAATTTAAGGCAATAAGCTATAAAAATTCTAATAAGCACTTAACAAAATTTAGAGCCAAACAGTCCCTGCAGGGATCTTTGAGCTTATTTTTAGATAAGCTCTTGGATCCTTGTGGGGAAATGGTTTATGCAAGCTTACTCTACAACTAATAAGCTTCCAAAAACAACTTTTGGAATAAGGTTTGAAAATCAATTGCTTATTGAAAAAGCTATATGAAAAGGCTAATGCAGATAGAGTAAAATATTTTTGGTTTTTTAGAATTTATTGAAAAAACAAAGGACTAAATAAAAGCTTAAAAACAGATAAGAAAATAAGCTGATTAAGCTATAATAAGCCCTATTCTTCCTAGATTAGCCTATAAACTAGTTGTGCACTAAAAATCAAAACATAAAAATTACTTTTACCTATTGAAAATTAAACTTGAAATTGGCTGTTTTTGCTATTATAGAACTGCTGATGTAGTTGGCACAATTTTGACATAATCCAATTAGACAAAGTGCAGGACTAAGAAAACCATTCTAACACTTTTAAAAACACAAACTAAGAACAAAGGAAGCTTAGACAATTACTAGAATCTACTCAAGCTTATAATCCTAGTAACAACTTATGTTAAATCTTCTAATGAAAACTTGTTTGAAACTAATCTAGCTTAAAAAAACTTGTTTTAACAACTTATTTAAGAGATTAGTACTAATTTCAAAAGACCAAATGGCCAACAACAGTATTAACTTGTGGTTAATACTGTTGTGCCAAACACTCCTTTAAAATCATTGAAATCCATTTAAGCTTATGAAATAGAGATTTAGTGAACAAAAGTTCAATACCAGATAACAAACAGCCAAAAATAGATCTTATGAGCTTATACTAACAATCAAATAAGCTAGAATCTAACAACTACTCATTATGCTAAATATTTTTGGATTTTTAATGATTTATAAGACAAAATATGAAAAACTACGATCTATACTACAAATGCTGAAAACAGATGATCAAACATGATTAATAAGCACAATGAGATAGATTTAAGCACAAATAAGCTAGCAGGTAAGCAGAATAAGCAAATTATAAGCTGAAAATTAAGACAGAAATAGAAATAGTAACTTATAATAAGCCTTAGCTTAACAAAGGCTAGACAAGCTCATGGAGCTACTCTACAAGCTCCAGCTTATCCTTGGATAAGCTGGTAGGGGTCCTGGAAGCTCATCATTTTCTAGTTTACCTTCCAAAAAAGCTTAATCCATCCATAGCATAGGTATTTAAGCTGATTTTAAAGTTATAGTAGATTAAGGCTTTATTGACCTCAAATCCAAGCTTAAAGACTTAGATGAGCTAGAGATAAGCTTGTTTACAAGCTTATGAGTAGTTTGAAAGCTTATAGAACAGTTTAATAAAGCTTTTGTAAACAGGTGAACATAATAAGCAAGAACAAATTTTATTGAGTAAACTAAAATTTTATTGATATTCAAAGCAAATTACAAATTATTGAAAAACAAGATTACATTTAAAAATTAAGCTAAATTACATGGAAATAAGCTACTAAATAAGCTATTCTTATCCTACTCCTAGATATTCCGTTTGTGAGTGATGAAGGCTTCTATTTATACGCCTGGATGAAGCTTCTAGGTCTCAATTCAGTTATATGCTCCCATCAATCCTGTCCCTTGAATCTTAGCAATCATTGGATACCATCTTTGAGCCGTTAGATTAGATTGAGGAGCACACGGATTGCCAGCGTGGCATTCCGTGTGTCAGGCGTCGTGTGCTTCTTTTGTACTCATTATAGTGCAAATTATCCATTCCCCTTGTGTTTCTTCTCATCCTCACGTGTCGTTCTTCTTGGGAATTGGCCAATGAGAGGATCATGTGACGTTTAACTCTACCAATGTGTCCTTTATCACTTGAATTTCATGGCCACGTCCTCAATTTGATTTTACCATTTGTTTTGAGCTTGAGGTAAAATGGGGAAGAAGGTGAATAGTAACAACAACCTTTTTCGCGTTTTACTTTTATAAAAGGGGGGTGTTTGACTTTTCTTTTGACCCGGGTAATTTTGACTTCGGGCTTTTTAGGATTTGGGCTAAGAGTGTGTTTTGGGCTCAGGCTTGGTTATATAAAAAGGTGTTGTTATAAGGGTTAACGGGTGTTAACTCTTTTTATATTAAAGAGTTAACACCGTTAGGGTTTAGGGACCATTTTTGCAATTTGGTTTTCTTTGAGGGACTGATTTGGTATTTTTGGGTTTTTGTCATTTAGTGGTTGACTAATGTTGACCAAGGGTTGACTTTTGTTAACCTTTGATAGCGTTCGCCCGGCTCTTGTATTCTCTTTCCTTTCCCGTGTCTGTGTTTGTCTAGCTTTGACGGTTTTCTTGTGATTTTTGCTATATCCGTACCTACACAATCACAAAGATAAAACAAGCTATATACAAGCATTTTAAGCACAATTTTGTCTTTTATGGGTCATTTTTGATTTAAAACAGATATTTGTTTTCACACATATCATATACCCTTTTCTTTAAGTTTTAGCATGGCATGCAGTTCAAGTATAGTCTTCCCCATGCCGTGCATGTTATAATTTTGCATGAACTGGTCATAATCGTTTGAGAGTGAATTAAGAATCATGTTCACCCCAAGGACTAGAGGCATAGGATAGCCAAGACGCTCCATCTGATCCAAGTAGGCTTTCATCTTCAGCACATAAGTGCTAACAGATTCCCCTTCCTCCTGCTTGCAAGCATGAAATGCCTTGACAGTTTCAAACAATTCTTGCTCAGCCTGCTGCTGGAACATAGTTTTTAGTTCCTGTAGGATCTCAAATGCTGGTCGGTCCTCCAAGTTCTTTTGGATCTCAGGGGTCATGCTTACTAGCATAAGACAAGCTACTTCTTGTTGTTCAGCGAACCTATGGGTGTAGGCGTTAGGAACAGCAGCAATTGCAGTGTAGGAGGCGCTTCAGGTAAGACCTCTTCCAGGTGGTGCAACTTTTGTTCATTCCCGAGGACAATCTTCAGGTTGCGTTACCCGTCTAAAAAGTTGCTACCATTCAACGTCTCTTTTTCTAGAATTGACCTGATTGAGTTGTTGTTAGTGGTTTGAGTTGCAACCACCTACAAAATAAAGTTCAAGATTTTAGTATTTTCAATAATTAATCCTTTAAAAATTAACTACTCAAGTTTATTTAAAATAATTAACTTTACGAAAGGCTAAGATCCTCATTAAGGTTCCACCATCACATCAGTTGATCTGCTAGCAATGATAGATTCAATAGGTAGTGACGTTCACCAATTGCAAAACTTGTGTAATTCTTAGACTATATGAGACTCATGACATTTGTAACCGGAGAAACAATGTCAAGCTGGCATGTTTAGTCCCATCCTTGCCTTGAGCCAAGGTCTCACCTTCTTAACTTGATTAAGTTATCCTATGCGAGAACATGTGAGAATATATCTAGGTCTTACGCATAGAGAATAATCACCTTAGGTTACAATTCACATAAGTCTCACGCAGAGCAAAAAGTAATTGCAAGTGATCTCAACCAATTGGACGACATAAATTAAATTTGACGGGTATTATTTTTGATAAATACATGATCAAAAAATATGTACGAGGAAGCATGCATTCATCCTTCGTAGCACAAGTTAAAAAAACTATTTTTAACTTAAGTCTAAAACTTGTTTTATATCATTTATGTGTGGCAAGTTGTTCATTTTCGTGACTAATATATAACCTAGGTGGAATAAATATTAATTTGAACAATACATAAATTAAACAACAATCATAACATTTATTTAGTGTAATTTATATAAAAACAAGTGTTTAGTTTCAAATCATATTTAAACTTTAAACTAAGTCAAATATTTAGTTTCTAAAATTGGTTTGTGTTTTACTTTTAGTTTTATAAAAAACATTTACAAGTTATATACATTCCAAACATATATAAAAGCAAACAAACAAACACAACCACAAGTATGCAAAGCCTCGACCGATGAAAAACCTATGCTTGGTCTCGTTAGCCATCATAAGAACCAAGAAGTCTACTAAGGGTTAACCACACAACCATAAGGAGGGCTCCTACTTGCTCTAAGAACCATCATGAGTAAGTGAAACCCTTAATGAACATGATGCCCAAAATTGCCATAAAATTTTAGCTGACTTGACGGGCCTGAAATTCCTAGAAGAATTCTTCCCCAATCTAAGCTTTAGTTGAATAAGTTGTAGCCCCATGAGTTTTGCACCTGCTCCCCTAAATTCAACCTCTAACTCCTTATAAAACTCCGAGAAATCCATTTTTAGTGGAGGTTACTCTAGCAGCTCTGAATTTGACTTTATGCCTTTAACTTTTGCGCCATTCGAATCTACTCATCGGTTACAATAATTTTATGATTAAATGAATTTATTCTATCATCCAACTACTATAAATTTCCCAAACAATGGCTACAACAAAAATTAAAACCATACAAAAAGAAGTCGAAACAATGACAAAACCCAAAACTGAAATTAAATGCAATATCAAGCGAAACAAGTCACAAGTGGTCATGGTTTTCATCGGCTTTGCATACACAACATAATAACACCATAATATCATGTATTAACAAGGTGTTGGCTAAGTCCATGGCCAAACATGCATGTATTTGCCATGGAAACAAAATGATTAACAAGAAATAAATTGTTTAGCCAACAAATCGAAGAAATAAATTAACTAGAATTAAAACCCCGATTGGTACGTGTAACCAATGGCTTAAGGATCACTTAGTACTGTATTAAAGATCTTATAACAAACATATTGATTTAGAAATTAATGCCCAAGGGGCTGATTTAAAACTGATTCAAGAATCGTTCCAAAACGCGCGATTTAGGCCCTTTTACATGTACCCAATAACAAAACCAATTAAAGTATGCATAACAAATGGCTATGGGATCAAAAATACCAGATAATAAGACCCTATTTGGGTTTAATTATTTTCAAAAAATAATCCTTAGAGGCTGTTTTAAAATTATCCTTTTGATTCCATTAAAAACACGCGTTTTTAGCCATTTTTACGCATACAAGATGATCATATGATATCATATAATGGCTCTTGATACCACTATAGGTGCTGAATTAAAACATTAAACACAGCGGAACAAGCACCTATCAACGGATCCATAGAGTCATATGATCAATCAAAGAAAAGACAAGAAAAGTAATATCTTTGTAGCGTGATTGGTAGAATCAACCGATGACCTTCACCCTAACACGAAACACCAAATGAAACCAAGTGATCAATGGAGATCACCTCTATGATGTATCCACACTACACTTCCTTGTATGTAAAATACTTTTGAATGAACAAGATTCAAAAATTAGATCAAGAAAAATAAAAACTCTCTTTCTTTCTTTTGTTTGAGCCGTGTGATATATAGAGGAAAAGAGGGAGAGATTATGGTAAATTGATAATCAAATAAT